>VXBS01010427.1:15176-31937 GCA_013400255.1 Sitta europaea
AAAAAGGCAAGGGGAAACGTGCCTGGGGTCTTCCCAGCTGGGCAGAGCACGAGGGCACCCAAGGGGCTGCTCCCACCCCCGTGTGTCTCCCCATGACCACAGAGCACCCTCAGCACATCCCCATCCACAGGATGGCATCCCGGAGTGTCCACATGGAACCCAGCCCCTCCCATTCCCACCCCATTCCCATCNTCCTTGCTGGGAGCCCCAGCCCTGCCATCCACCCAGCACTTGGGTTTCCTTTCACGGAAGGGGGAGCTGAGAAAAACGCATCAATTATTGAGCCGGGGCGGCGAGCCCGCCGCGTCCCCCTTGCTGATGCCGCTCAGGTAGAGCCGCGCGAGCCGCAGTCAGACACCTCTAACACGATTAAGCTGCAGGGCTCTGCCAGCGCGCTTCAAGGTCAACTTCTCCGAGGCTGACAAAAGGCACGGCGGGCAGTGGCTCCCCCCGCCCCCGCCCGGGGCGGCAGCACGCTGGGGACGGGCACCAGCAGCCCTGAGAGATGGCACCGGGACAAGAGGAGCCCCAGGGCAGGATGGCAGGGGTGCCACGGGGATGGGGATGCAGCGGTGGGGCTCCCACTGGGATCAGGGTGCAGTGCTGGGGCTCCCAGTGGGATCAGAGTGCAGTGCTGGGGCTCCCACTGGGATCAGAGTGCAGTGCTGGGGCTCCCAGTGGGATCAGTGCAGTGCTGGGGCTCTCACTGGGATCAGGGTGCAGTGCTGGGGCTCCCACTGGGATCAGAGTGCAGTGCTGGGGCTCCCACTGGGATCAGAGTGCAGTGCTGGGGCTCCCAGTGGGATGAAGGTGCAATGCTGGGGCTCCTGCTGGGATGGGAACACAGTGCTGGAGCTCCTGTTTGGGACTGGGGCTCCCAAGCCCAGGACAGGGACCTGCTGTGTCCCCCTGCAGCAAAGCCACTCCTGTCACACCATGAGGCAGGAGTGGGTCCAGCCCAGCTGCACGAGGAGCAGGAATTGGATCCAGATGTTTCCCCCAGCAGCCGGAAACCACTTCCCCCATCCCAAAAGTGCTCGGCAGCCCCTTCCACCACCCCACAGGGCCCTGGAGGGACCAGCCCTGGCCAGCACAGGCAGCAGAGGGCCCAGGCAGCCCGGGAGGGGACAGGGGGGGCAATGCCAGCCCTGCCATGGTGCTCCTGCCCTGGGTGTTTGGGTATTTCCAGTGCCAGCACCCCCGGGCTGGCACAGCCCTGGGTGTGCTCTGGACTGGGCACTCACCATGCCAGGCAGAAGGCAATAAAGCCATAAAACCCCCAAACCTCAGCACAGGAGGACCCAGCTCTCATATCTGGGCACACAGGGGTTGGGGAAGGGCTGACAGGCGGCTCCAACAATGGGGTGCATGGCACAGGTCACCCCCAGCACCATTCCCGTGAGGTCTCCCAAAGGACATCACTCCCACAGGTCCCTGTCACCACCCCAAGTCATCTCCTGCTTTGGGGAGGGTCCCCAGGGCAGTTCCATGGGGGCACAGCTTCCTGGCCCTGTCACAAAAGTGAGGAAAACCACCTAAAAACCTCAAAAAACCATTTGAGGAGCCAGAACCCAAATTCCCCCCCTCTCCCTTTATTTAAAGCCCATCCAGCCTCCAAGTCCTGCAATGATGCAAGAATCTCAATTACCATTAAAAGAATGCGTTCCTGCTCCTCCATTACAGAGAAAAGCCTGAAAACCAACCCCTGGGAATTCCACAACTCTAGAAAGAAGAAAAATAAAATATTCATGTAATTTAGATTATTTAAAACGCCGCAGTTGGTAAACCAGTCTCTGCTCTGGAGGGAACTGGGAGTGTTCACACCTTGCAGAAGGCCAGGAATGGGTCAGGGTTGGGAAACCCAGTCATAGCCACACAGATCCTGGTGCCATCCTGGGCACCCCAGGCCCAGGATCCGGCATTAAATGGGTTTTTAAACACCTCTGAGCTTGTGGGATGCGGCGCTGCGGAAGGACAGCGGGTTATTTTTATCGTTGCATTAGTTCCAGTTTAATTGCAGGGATGTCATTAACGGCACCGAGCAGGGTCTGGGCGTGGGGATGCTGTGTCCTGTCCCAAACCCCATGGATTGAGGCCTTCCATGTGCCTCTCCTCCCACCAAGTGAGGCTGGGGACAACCAGGGACAGCCAGCACTGTCCAGGGCCAGGGCCAGGAGCCACCAGCCAGGGCTGGACCTCCCCAGCTCATCCTGTCCCACCCACATGCTCCTTCTCCTCCAGCTCCACCCAGCAGCTCCAGGGAAGAGGATTGTGGCTCCCTCCAGACCTCCCTCCTCCTCTTCCTCTCTCTGTGGCAGGTCTCAGTTCCCTCCAGTGCTCCACAACTGGGAATTCTCCTGCTGTCCCTGATTCTCCAGCCCCAGGGCTCCATCCAGTCCCACCAGCCCATCCCACCTGGGACCACCCCCCTGCCTGCTCCTCTCGGAATTCCCACATCTCCAGCAGGGTCAAACTCCCCTGGTTTGTGCCAGAGCCAGAGGTCAGGATCTCTTGGGTCACCCAGAGCTGGGATGCACACTCAGCTCTTCCCTTGGCTGCTCCCAGCAGGAAACCTCCCCCTGGTGCTGACCCAAGACCTTCCCAGCACTGGAGCTGAGCCAGTCCTGGGTTTCACACCCCAAGGGGCTGGGGGATGGCACTGGGGGGACCCTGAGTGCCCCTGTCCCCTCTGTGCTCACATGGAGCAGGAGAGCACAGCAGAGCGGAGCCACTGCTGAGAAATCACCTGGGAGGAAACCAAAGCTGCCCCTCAGCGACCCCACACAGGAATGGGGACACTGGAACTGCCCCCCTGCACCTGCCAGCTGTGCCCCAGCCAGCTGTGATCCCCACGGCTTCTTTCCACTTGGGAAATCCAGGACTGTGCTGCCAACAGCTGCCCAGAGCTTTGTGTCATGCCCAGCACAGTGTCCCCAACCCACCAGGGACCTGCCACCCCCCAGCCAGGCCCCACAGCCCCCTCCCAGCCCAGCAGCCCCAAAATGCCGGAGGGGATCGGACACAGGATGTGGGATTTGCTGGGGGCAGTTCCCCAAGGAAGCCTCCGAGCAGGCTGAGGTTGCCAGAGGTGCCTGAGCAGGCTGGGCAGGGATGGGCAATGCCACAGGGAGGTGACAGCAGCTTAATCCCAACACAGGAATGTTTTTTTCCAGCAGGGAAAGCCTGGCCAAGGAGGATCAGGCCCAGGGGGACACGCTGGGGAGCACCCCATGCTCTGGGACACCCCTGCACCAGTGCCTCCCACTGGGGAGGTGGCACCTGGCAGGGACAGGGCCACACAGCTCCTGCAGAGACCAGTGACATTCCCGGGTGGATTTGCCTTATAGGGTCAGGGAGGAAGGAACCAGCGCAGAGATATTTAAGTGGCGTTTCACCATCGGAAAAAATTAGAGTCACAATATTAATTAATCCTCAAAGCACTTCACGAACATTAACTAATTAAGCCTCCCAACCCCTCTGCGAGGTGGGAAAGGTATCATTGTCCTCATTTCACAGCTGCGGGAAACGAAGCACACGGAGGTGACGTGACTCGCCCAAGGTCGCTGCAAGCCAGGCAAAGGTGGGAACAGGATCCCAAAATCTGCCCCTCACTCCTCAGCAAGGCAGGACCCAGCAGTGCTGGGAACCCTGGAGCCCAGGAATGCTGGATTCCAGCATCCCCAGCCACATCCCAGCACCCTGATCCCCACCCAGGGCAGGGTGGACAGGGACAAACCAGAACCCGCACCCACAAAGGGACATCCCGGGGGAAAACCCACCCAACCCAGGGGCAGGGAGTTAAACCAGAAAGCACCAAGGGGTTTTATGGAAAGCCCCACCAACCCTGCATGGTTTAAAAGCGATGAGAGCCCTGCCTGGGTTATCAACCGGCGTCTCAATCCCGCAGCATCGATCCGGATAATAGCCGGCAATTGTTCAGATACAATATCATAAAGTCACTTTAACTACAGCCATAAAGCTTCCCCCGCCTGCAGCACTGCTGGGCTCCTCACATCAGGGCCCTGGCACGTGCTCAGGGCTGAGAATGGCGGGGGGACCCCTCTGGGACCCCCCGAACAGGGACAGGATCCCCCCACCGCTTCCACTGCTGGGAGCAGAGGGAATGTGGAGCCCCCCGTGGTGTCGCTCCTGGGAATCGGCAGCGCTGGGGCTGGGGAGCTCCAAGGCAGCTGCTGAGATCTGGTGTTTCAAGTTTTAATCCGTGAGATTGATGGGAATTGGGAGAAATGGGGGGGTCCCCTAAATGTCCCCGTACAGCAGCCAAGATCCCCCTGCTCCCCTGGTTTGTCCCCAACATGTGAAGCTCCTGTCTGGGCAGTGTCGGGATCTGGCATCTTCACCTCCTTCCCATCACCAGCCCCTCATCCCAGGGTGCTCCCACTCTGCCCTGGGTCACCAAAAGTGCCACTGGAGACCACAGCTCTGGAGGACACCGCTGGAGAGCCCGGATTCCTCACCCGCCACTTCCTCACCCGCCGCTTCCCACTGCTTAATGAGCACAAAATATTTCCATGTTGCCAATTACTTGGTTCGTTTGTGCTGCTGCAGGCAGCGCTGGTGCAGGGAAAATCCCCCCCAGAGCCCCCCTGGCCCCCAGGGAGCAGGGAGAGCCCCAGCAGGGTCTCCCCAGGGCTGAGCATCCCCACCCTCCCCAGCACCCAGACACCCCCGGCCCCGTCACCCTGGGGTCACCGGTATCAGCAGCTTCCTATCAATATTCCCACGTCCCCAGTGACATTCCCATGGCCCCAGCGTGACACTGATGGCTGCAGAGGGAAAGCAAGCCCTTCCTAAGATTTAAATAAAAAAGGAATCCCTATTTTGGTTGTCCCCCAGCAGACAATGGTTCGGGGTCCAAGCTGTTGGTGCCACTTTCCACCACGGAGAAAACCCTGAGCAGCACCAGAGATGTGCCAACCTCAGGCCATCCCAGATGGGTCCATCCCTGCTCCCATCACATCCCCAGGCAGGATTCCCAGCTGGAGGCCTCTCCCCTGGCTGGACTTGCTGCTGTGACCATCACCACAAAACCATTCCAGCAGGTTGGTCCCGGGAGCCGCGTTCCTCCCACCTGCGCCCATAAATCCTCCTTCAACCCGGAGCAAGGAAGAGATTTATAAGGTGGAATAAATATTACAACGTTTAAGAAAAAATATAAAAAAGTCACAAAAATCCATCCAGCTGGATTCCCCTCCCATGGGAATGGGGTCTCAGTGACACTGGGGCAGCGAGAGACACGCCGGGAAGAGGCCGGAATGAATTGGGCTCCGGCGCTGCCAAACCACCTGGATATGGGATGCACACTGGAATCAGCCATGGATCTGAGCCACTGTGTCCCCACACAGATCCCAAACCAGAGTGGAAGGAGCTGGGGGGCTCCAGTCCCTCCTCATGGAGGCTCTGTGGACACGAACAGGAGACTTCACTGCAGGAACCCCAATCCCTGCTCCCGGCTGAAATTCCCGCATCCAGCCCCGGAGCGGGCGGTCGCGCTGTGCAGAGGGACATGGCACTGTGAGAGCCACGTCCTTCTCCATCTCTCAATCACTCCACCAACATTAATTCCCTAATTTAGCCCCTGGCAACGATCCTCACCTTACCCATGAAGAAACTGAGGCTGGGGGAGGGAGAAGCCATTTGTCTCCGGGTAATGAGCTGGAAGCCGGATCCAGGATCACCCCCAGCTTGCAGGATGAGAGTCCCTGCTCCCGATCCAAAGCTTTCTATCATAAAAGACAACATTATGATTTATGATTATCATTAATCAGCTTTGAAATGGATTTTCCTGGAGTCCAGATCCCGGCTGTGACACTGGGCCCCGGACGTTCCCCGCTGCCGGCGCTCTGCATCCCAGTGTCGGGAAGAGACAAGGAACAATGGAAAACTGGAGATGGCGGCGGGATGAGCAGGGAGAGGGTGGCTGGAACTGAGGTCCACTGACCCCAGGAACCATCATGGAGAGGGGAAAGCTGGGAATGCCAGGAAGAGCAGGCAGGGAACGCCTGGAGCGGGTCCGAGCTGAAGGTCACTCGCGGCAAGGAGCGTTAGGAAGGCCGGCACCGCTCGGGCTGGATGCTGCCTCCAGAGCACACATCCTGCAAAGGCAACCCCTGCTCCCAAGCCTGCTTCCAACTCTGCCAATTTAGCCTTAAATCCCACCTCAAAGGGTCAGGAGCAATGCCAGGGCCGTGGCAGGGCTCACGATCCTGGTGTTCCACAGGACTCGGCACCCGCGCGGCTCCGGCCAAACCAATCCCCGCGCCCCGTGGTGATCCAACAGAAACGTGGACAGAGCCTGGAGCCAGAAGCCATTTCTATTCCAGACAGGCTTGGATTCTGTGTTGGGAACCACACAGGAGCACCATTCTGACCAGCATTTCCAGCTGGGGCAGGTGCTGGAATTCCCGTGTGCCAGTGCCGTATCCGACAGCAGCTCTACAACAATGGGACAGTCACAGGCACAGGGACAGGCACAGGGACAGGGACAGGCACAGGGACAGCCCAGCAGGGCCACATCTCCATCCCGAGTCCCTCAGCCAGAGGCAGAGGGCAGCAGGTTCTCCCAACCACCCCGGATGAGGAATCTTGAAAAAGCCAAGGAAAGAGCCAGAAGCATTCCCAAGATGGACACCAAGCCCTGGAGCATGAGGCTGCTCCCGAGGGAAGAACCTTACAGGGTTCAGGATAACAGCAATTTCCCAAATAAAGGATTTTGGAGCCGACCCAGTCCTCACTCAAATCCCCCAGCAGCAGCATGGGGAGGGGATGGGGTAGAGCCCCCACCTTAAAAATGGGATCTCAGGAATTCATGCAGGGGGATAGAGCGGCCGGACACACAAAGAGAGGGAATTCCAGTTGCAGGGTCTGCACAGGTTTTTTAAAATGCAGAAAAATGGTGGAAAGGCAGGAAAAAGCGGAGCAGAGCAAAATCGGGAAAATTGAAACATCCAAACACCAGGAGGGAAGGAAACCCTCCAGGAAAGCATCTTTTCCCAGCAGCATCTCTCCCACCTCCTGCCTCACTCCCCTGGATGCCCTGCTTGGTCGGTGCTGAGAATTGGGTGAAATTTGGGAAAAGCCCCTTTGGAAGTGTCGGCACAACGGCGCTGGCTCGGGCAGCTCCAGCGCAGCGTCGGGTAAAAATAAAACACAATTTGTGGGCACACTGGGAGAAGAAGGGGTCAGCGAACAAACCAGGAAGGTTTGTGGGGTGGGAAGCTGGGAATTCCAGCGGCAAGGCCAAGGATTTGAAAAAAAAAGCTGATATTCCTATGGTGAGAGGGGAGATGGGCTGACAAAAGGTCCTTTAGATTTCAGGGAAAAGCGAAAATAGCGGCTGTTGTACTGTAGAAAATCACCGACCAGTCCAAAACAACCTTGGAATAAAAACACCCATCCCTGAACAGGGCCAGCACACAGGCGGGATGGACGGATGGACACGGACACACGGACACAGCCCAGGCAGCTCCAGCAACCCAAGCAGGCACTGCTGGGGCTGTGCCAGCATCTCCCAAGCCTTTGGAAGCCGGGTACCCCCCGCCCCCCCTGCCATCCCGGGGGGCTCTGCCCCGCGTTTTTCCACTCAATTTCCTTCCCGCGTCGGCAGGAGATAAATCCCTCTGCCGAGGCAGGCGGCCGGAACGGCAAAGCCAGCGGTGCCAAGTTTAATAAGCAACCCTGATCGAGAATCCAGATAATAATTGGGATTATCGAGCTGGCTGGGAAAGAGCTTCCTCAGCTCCTGACGGCACCAGCGCCCGGCACCGGGGTGACAATGACACCCACAGGGTCCCCAGCGGGGCTGGGACATTGACGGGAGACTGGGATGCTCCAAAGAAGCAGCGGAAACCCATCCATCACTGAATATTAAAATAAAATCAAAATAACAACCCCCTTTTTGAGCGCTCCATGCGCAGTCGGAACCTGCGGCACAAGGGAGCCCGCGCCCCTAAAATCCCATGGGAAGACCCTGGGGGGCTCAGCTCCATCCCCACCTGTGCAGGAGCTTCCCTGCATCCCGATTTTGGGAGGGGGACACACGGAGCCGGCGCCGTCCCAGCGCCTGCGGAGAAGCTCAGCCGCCGAAATAATCCCGTCGCGGTTGGATTTTGTGCAGGGCACGAGGTCCAGGGGCTTTTTTTCCTCAGTGGAAACAGGATTGGAAAAGGAAAAGAATTGGGATTTTTCGAGTTCTCTACAGGGTCAGGCTGATTTTATTTTACTGCAAATATAAATAGGGGTTTTGATAAATACTAATAAAAAAAAAAAAAAAAAAGAAGACAGTCTAAATAAAACCCCCCTGGAAGACATGGCACGGAATCCGGAATCCTGGCAGGAATAGCTGTAGCCAGGCTGAGTGCTCTGGAATATTTGTATTTGCTGTCTAAACACTTTATCTCTTTCCCAGCACATGGGTGAGTTTTGCTCCCGTGTAATGTTCAAGGAAAAATAAACCGAGACGGATAATTCCTCCTCTTCTGCAGGGGGAAAAGAATAATCCAAAAAAAACTTGGTTGCACTGGGGGAAACAGCAAAATATTTCCAGGGAAATTCGGCCGAACGCCAAGGAAATAGATGGAGGAGGTGATTGGGATGTGGTAGGAGGAAGTTGGGGATGCAATGGGGCTTCCCCATTCCCAGTCATTAAAAACCCCCCATTTGCCATTTATTCCCTTTTTTCCCAAAATCGGCGGCACCGGGAACCGAAGCCAAGAGAGGTTTGGGTTTGGCACAAAAGATCCGAAATCTAGACATGGATTCCTGAGGGATTTCGGGGCTGGTGGGGAAGGAGCTGAAACAAAAAGTCCATTCCTGGAGTCGAACAAAAAAAAAAAAAGGATATTGAGCGATGGTGTAAAACTGCAGATCCCGGGAACGCCTCGGCAGCGCGGTGGGAATACCGGTGGTGGGAATACTGGTGGTGAGCAGAGAGATGGTGGGAATAGAGGTGGTGGGAATAGAGGTGGTGGGAATAGAGGTGGTGGGAATACCAGCTGTGGGAATACTGGTGGTGAGAATACCAGTACCAGCACCCACAGGGAGCGGCGGCTCCGGGTCCAGCACCGGGACAGTGTTCAGTGGGACCGACCTGGCCCGGGCAGCTCCGGCGCTTGCACGGACACACGGGTGTGCCTGGAGGTCACAGCGGCAGGGAAAACGGGAAAATCCCACAAAACAAGGCTGGAGCAGCTGAAGACATCAAGGAAAGCAGAGAACTGGGAGGTCAGGAAGAGGAGATGTGCTGTAGGAGCGTAGGGATGTATCCCACAGGATGCCACCATGTCACAAGTTTATCCCATGGGATCCCACCGCAGCACAGGTGTATCCCGAAGGATCCCACCACTGCATAGGTGTATCCCAAAGGATCCCACCACAGCACAGCCCCATCAGGACATGGCTCGGGCCCGTGGCCGCTCCTCTCCCAGCAGCAGCGCCGCTCGCTGCTCCACTGGGCCTTGGGAAGCAAACACGGGAAGAAGAGGAAAATTTAAAAGGGGAAGAATTAAAAATAAAATAGTCTAAATCCCAGTTTTTGCATCCCTCTCCCTTCATTATTGACCCAAAGGAAAATGTCAAATGGATCCGAGCAGGGCTTGGAATGGGAGCACGGATCTCTCTGCCCCGGCGCTGATCGGATTCACCAGAGCCGAGCGCCACCGACCCCGGGCTTTGTGCCGCAGCTGGGAATGGCTCCACGGGCAAGCTGGGCCAGCTGGGGTGATCCCAAAACTGCCAGCACCTCCACCCCCTTGGAAGGGCTCACTCTGGACCCCTCACTGCCTTGGGCACCCCTCATCGAAGGCACAGGGAAGGGGAACTCATTCCCCTCCCTTCATTATTATTCCAGGGAGTAGATTTCCCTTCCTTGGAATATTTTCCCCCACTGTTGTTGCTTTGAGTGCCTTATCCCCCTCTGAAGTTCAGGACGCCCTTCCCTCAGGACCCCCCACTCTGTGCAGGGGACCAGCTTCAATGGGAGCAGGATGGAGGTGAAGGTTTCCCCAATCCCTTTGGAGAAGGATCCTCTTTTCCCCCATCACATCTGCAGCACACAGAGGAGCCACGGGAGCCGAGGGAGCCGAGGGATATTCCAGGGGCAGAGCAGGATCCAGGATGTGGAGCCCAAAGTTCTGCTCTGGGGACAAGGACACTCCTGGCTCCCTCCAGCCAAAGTGGCAAATCCCATCAGGATCAGGGCTCATCCCCGTCTCTTGCCAAGGGATGGGATAAGGTCAGGACGGGATAAGGACAAGAGGGAAGTGAAGGAGTGGAGCAGGATTTGTCCAGCACATGGATGGGATAAGCTTTGAGGACCCCTGGTTTGAACACCCCTTCCAAAATGAAGGATGTGCCCTAAAGGTGACACCCGTCCCAGACGGGGCTGGCGGGGACACCACGGGAAACACCGGGAATGCTCCTGCACCAGCACAGCCCTGCCTCGCCAAAATCCACAGGGCTTGGATTTCTCCACGGGTTTGGGGCTCAACAAGAAAATTTTGGCAAAACCACTTCCCAGCCGCCCTTTAGGATGCAGCTCCAGGCTGGAGCTGATCCACGGCCGGGGCTTTCCCCGCCACCAAGCCCGATTCACACGGTCGGGCAGCACAGCTGAAGGCATCGGGTGACCCCGGTGGTGACCCCGGTGGTGACCCCAGCCCTGCCCTCATCCCCTCCCAGCACAGCCCACTCACATCCCCCCACAGCCCCCGCTCCGCTCGGCTTTTGAGCCGGGAGCCTCATTAGGAGGTAATTAGCTCCGGAACAATGGGAAGCTCTTTAGCAGCCCAGGCACAGCAGCAGCAACAAGCCAAGGGGGAGCGAGGGAGGAGAAATAAATAAATAACAACACTGTGACCACCCGGGAACAAGCCAGGACGGAGCAGGGACACGGCTCCATCCCACTGCCCTGCTCTCAGCCTCATCTTTTCCTGCTTTTCCTGCCAGGATCAAGCCAGCCCTGGGGCAGCCCACACCCAAACAGACCCACGGGCGCCGTTTCCCCGAAACAGCTCCCGGACAGGCTGTGGGAACAGCCACGGGATCCCCAAATCCAGAAGGGCTGGGCTGGTGGCAAAAAGTCTGGACAGACAGACACCCCTAAACACAGCCCTGGCTTTGGAAGGAGCTTCAAAAATGCCTCTGGAATTCATCTGGCAAAGGCCAAAGTGGCCACTGGCTCACCCCAACACTTCTCCAGCTCTGGAGAACCATGGATCATTTTCCATGGAGACGGAAAATGATTTCTCTGGAGAATCATTTTCCCAACTTGGGTGGGGAAAAGAGCTCCAGGATCATTGATTCCAAGCCATGATCCAGCCTGGACCCTTGGAGCACTTGCAGAGGCCAAACAGGGCCTGGTGCTGGTTTTGGGATGGATCTCCAAGCAGAGGGAAGCAGCCGGATATCAGGATGAGCATCGGGTCATGGCAAAGGGGGAAAAGGAATTTAAACACCTCTTAGGGGCTGCAGGTAACAGCACTCCGAGTGCTTGCCTCCCATAAATCCCATTAAATCCAACGAAGCGGGGCAGGATCTCTGCCCCGAGTGGGGAAAACCAGCTCGGATCAAACCGGAGCCTCAGAAATCATGATTAATATCTAACACAAAAGAACCGAAATTGTCACCATCAGGAACGAGGAGCTATTTAAGGAACAATTGCTGCAATTTTCCAGCCAACCCAGCAGCTGAACCTTGTCAGGCACAGGCAGGTACAGCTCCAGCCGGCTCCTGATGTGGCACTGGGATGGACACAGCTGGACAGGTAAACAGCCTGGATGGACAGATGGACAGCCTGGAGCCAGGTAAACCCACAGCCAGGTACGTCCTGGAGCCCTCAGGTAGGAATTCCAGGGGAATGTCACACAGGGGTGGCACAGCACTGCCAGACAGGGGAGGAGGGTTTTGGCATTGGATTATTTGTGTGTGCAAAATGTACTTATACAGGGCAGGGGGGGGGCGTGTGAATAAACACCCATATATGTAAATAAATATATAACATATATAATATTTGTATATAAATATATATATATATATAAAAATACATCTGTCTATCTTTACACAGCAGCACTTTCCAAGCTTTCTGAGGTACCCAAGGGCATCTCTCACCCCCTGGACTGTTCCCACTGCCCACCCTCTGCGTGTCCCCCTCCCACCAGGACACCCCGGGGTCCGGGGGGGGTCCTGGGCCCCGCCTGACCCTCCGGCAGCTCCGCACGCCCCCAGCCCATCCTCGCATTAGGATGCGGCGCATGGCCGGCATTTGGATACCAAATGTGCAACCAGCAGGGAATGTAATTGCGGTCCCTGGAAAGGGACAGGCGGAGACGGAGACGGGCACGGAGAGAGAATCCTGTCAGCGACGCCGGCCCGGTGGTGTCTGCTCTCCATTAACCACTCGCCGCAGCCCTGGGCTGGTGAGGAATTGCTAACACGGCTTAACGGGCTGGAAAAGAGGGGTGGGAAGGGCTGGGAGTGAGCTCGGCACAAAGGGAGAACAGGAGGAGGAAAACTAAAAAGAGCAGGAACAGCACAGGACGAGGCTGAGTGCTGGCACACCCAAACACCCAGCACTGCTCCGGCACCCCGAGAGGGGACAACCCAAGTGCCAGGGTTAAAATTCACATTAAAATCACTCCAAGGGGGGAACAGGGCATGTTTCTTTCAGAGGCTGATGTGGGCCCCAGTATGGTGCCCATGGGAGCAGGGAGGGGGGACACAGAGAACTGGGGACACGTAGCAATGCGGGTGACCCCAAAAGTCCCAGCCAGAGCCAGGACACAGAGGTTTTGGGGTCCAGCCCCACTCCAACATGGAGATACGGGTGGGATCCCCCAAGCTGAGCCCTCTCACTCAGCCACCCCTCTGCAGCACCAAATTCCCCTGGAAAAAACAGATGTGGCATCGACTCTGCTCCCTTGATGGAGAGGTGGCACACGCAGCCACCAGCGGCCTGGCCACAGCCCCTCGTGGCACACAGGTGGGCAAGCTGGCCCTGGCTTGGGTGGTCACGGCCACGGCTCTCCTGGCCACGGCCACCACACTCCAGGCTCTCGGACAAAGCACCAGCAACCAGCAGGTGCCGGGGCTGCAGCTCCAGGAGATGGGAATGCAGGAAAAAGGGGCACAAAATCCAATGGGATTTGGAACATGATCTAAATCCCCTCCAAGATATTCCCCATTCACCCCAACCCCACCACCGCCGTGGCAGAGGCACCTCTCCCCCCAAAAGGACCCCCCAAAGTCCTGCTCTGCCATCACCTCCGGCCCTGAGCATCACCTGGCTCCGTAAATCCCTCTGCCAGAAACCATTTCTCCGGTTCCCGATCCCGGGATTGCGGAGTGCAGAGGAGCAGAACAGAAATCCTAGCTGTGCTCACAAACCACACCGAAAAATAATACAGAAATCAGCAAAAGAACCGTTCGGAGGCAGCGCCGTGACCTCGGCGTTAAACCAGGCCACGGGCACGATCCCGCCCGGGCCCGGGGATCTGTGCCGTGAACGGAGGGAGGAGAACCCCTGGCACTTTGCACATTCCCACCGTGGATCCAGGCACACGGCAGTGACCGCAGGATTGCTGCAGGAACACCGACCAGCATTCGGGAATGACGATTCCCTGCCCGTCACCCGGCTGGCGGCAGAGCGGGGGATGGCAACGAATCCCAAACCCTCCGTCCTTCCCAGGGGTTTCCAGCACGGCCACGAGGCCACAGCTCAGGAGCACAGGACTGGGGACCTTCTGAGGACAGGTCACTCCTTCCCACAGACCCTTTCCCCCGTAGCACAGAGATTTTCCCAGATCCCTGATTTTTTGCCACGCGGCGCCGCGTGCCGAGACATCCACCCTAAACCCGCTGTGGTGCGGGGGGCAAAACTGGACACCCCAATCTGCTGGTGATGCTGGACACTCCAGCACACCCAAATCGACCTGGTTGGCTCCCAAGGCCAACCCACCCTGGAATCCTACGGGCGAGAGGCTCCTGCACCACCAGCCGGAAAACACGGAGTGGCGGTGGAAGAGCCCTGGGTGTTGTGCCGGACCCCTGCCCGCAGTGCCAGACCCCTGCCCATAGTGCTGGACCAGGGAGGACCCTCAAGGTCCCATCCATGGGCACATCACCCCGGACATGACCAATGGATCCACCCGTGACCGGCCCGGCCACGGCCAACGGATCCACACCCGGAGAGCGACCATCAACAGCGCCCGTCCGTGCCACGGAGCAAAAATCCACACTTCCACACGGTACCAAAACTGCCCGTTGTTGTATAATTCTACCTTCAACATCCTTTGCTTTTTTCCTGGATAACCCAGGAGTTCCATTCAGCCAAACGTTTTCCCAGCGCATCCTCACGAAACCATTTAAAAATAAAAATAAACCTTGTAAATCCACAGCGAGTGGTTAAATCTCTCCCCAGAACGGGGAAATTGCAGCATCCCGAGGTACCACTTATTTTTAATTTAGCCCCAATTATGAAATATAGAATTATTCTAATCTGGGCAAATCATATCGACCATGAGATTTATTCCTGTCTTTTATAAAATATAGATTGCTGTATAAACCTGAGAAAAAATATTTAGCGGCAGAGAAGGTCTGTGGGTTCAAACAGGACATTTTAACCTTGGGTCTTTTCCCTTTTATATTTTAAAACCCCTTTCTATTTTCCCCTTAATAAGCAAGGCGTTGGTGGTGGGGGGGGGGAAAAGAATGAAAACGAGGAACCAGCAAACACATAAATACGTTTTTTCCTTCATTTTTAAGAATGAGACGGTCTTGTAGTAACTCCAGAGAAAAAAAATAAACCCACCGCTGGGTTCAAAAAGGGAATAAGCAGGAAACTCAATGGCAATTTCAATCTTTGCAACCCCTAATAAATTGCCTCGAATTCCGAGAGCCGAGGGCGCAGGCGGGGAGCGCTGGCGACACGGGGCGCTCCCACATTGGGGAAATTTGGGTCACATCCCGGAGCCAGGCGCTGCGGACGTGCCTGCTGAACCCACCAGCCATTGTCTGCTCTTCCCTCCCAGCCCCTCGCGCTTCCCTCCGCTCCATTTTATTTCTCCCCCCACTCCTCGAAAATATTTTCCCTGCCAACAGCAGATTTAGAAATGTATAAATATATAAATATATCTGGAATAACGATCCACCGTGGATTTTTCGAGGAGGAATTCACGGCGGCTTCTACGAGGGGGCGAAGGGGATGGAGCCGACGCCATCACCGGTGCCTGGTCCCGGGACGCCCGTCCCCAATGGTCAAGGGGCTACTTTTTGGTTGTTGGCACCACTCTCGGAACCCTTGGGTGCCAAATCCCATCCCCAGGAACCCTTGGGTGCCAAATCCCAAACGTCAGAACCTTTGGGCGCCAAATCCCAGCCATCGGAGCCCTTGGGTGCCAAATCCCAGCCACCACCCCAACCACCCTCATCTCCAGGATGCCAGAGTTGGACCGAGGGGAAAGCCCCTCACACATGTTTGGCATTTGGGAGAACAAAAGAAAAGAGCCCAAAGTGTGGGAGCTCAGGGGGGAGCACCAGGAGCAGAAACCAAAAACTTCGTAATGGGCAAAAAAAAAAAAAAAAAATTAGGGGAAAAAAAATATAATTCCCTGGCTCTTACAATCCCCCACAAAAATGTGAGGGAGATAATAAAATCCATATGCACTGCGGGCGGCCCGCAGCGCAGGCACCACCGCCAAGGCACCGCCACCAAGGCACAAAGGGACGGGCTCGCCCCAATTTTGGGGCGGCCAGAGGGGCGAGGGTGGGTCCCCCCAAAAGGGACGTGTGGAGGTTGGATGGACAGCGGGTGCTGCTGAGGGTCCTCGGCCCCGAGCGTGTCCCAGCGTCGAAACACCGGCAGGAACTTTACCCAACTGTGCCGGTGTCATCGAGGGAGAGGAGGTGGCACCGAGGGTCCCCTCGGGGATGGCAGCAGGGGGACGAGCCACCCGGAGCTGCCTCGAGTCGCTGGTAGCCCCGGGGATGAGGAGCAGGCCACGCCGTGCCCCACGAGGCCACGCAGGGACCGAGGGGGACAAAGAACCCCCAGTTTGACCCAGAAAACGGGACGGCGCAAAGCTGGGGGCCACAGGGGCTGCACCCACCGAGCCCATCCCTCAGGGCTCACAGACACTGGCAGGCTTGGGAGAACTTTAAGGAATTTTGGGGGAAATGGGGGTTTGATGGCTGGTTTTGGTTTTTATAGGAATCCCCACGAACGGGTTTGTTCAGACCCCAAAGGGTGTCCCCAACAGGGAGGGTGGGGGGTCCGGAGGGTCCCAACCACCTGAGCCTTCCCAAAGCAGAATTCCTCTCGCTTCCAACTCACCGACAGTTTTGGTTCCTCAAAATCATGAACAAAGAAATACGACAGAAACGAAACTCTTGCCCCCAAAGAAAAAGAAAAAAAAAAAAAAACTTGGTGGGGAAAAAAAACACACAGAAAAATCGAAATTCCAACTGGAGTCAGGAAACGAAGCCAACTGTGGGGATTGCGCTTCCAGGATGGGAATGACCCGGGAGCAGCAAGGCCGGCCATCCCCAGCTCCGAGCCCCCCTCAGGCCCGTTTTGCCATTTCTCCCCCAAATCGTTCTTTCCGGCCCTCCCGTAGCCGCACCCGCCGCTTTGGGCAGATTTCGGGGTTTTTTTCGCAGAACCTTCATCCCGGGAGAGGGACCGGGGGGAGGACGGAGTGCCGGGGGGAGGAACTTGAACTTCCCCGAAGTTGGGCGCGGAGGGGCCGG
>VXBS01010428.1:10829-38027 GCA_013400255.1 Sitta europaea
AAGGAGAAGCAAAAAAAAAAAAAAAAATCTTAAAAAGATGTTTCTGTTATAAGAAAAAAACCCCAACAAACCCATTAGCAATCAAATCAATTTTTGCATCACCTTTATATCATTGCACTTACAAACAGTCCTTTAGTATATGGAATATTTTTGCTGTTGTTTGCTGGATTACAATTACCTAGGTGTAAACATGCCACTGCATTTTGAATAAATGGAAAGGTTATTTTCCAAAGTGAATTCCTCCCAACATGCAGTTAGAAATAATCTATAAAGGTGGACTTCAGTGCTAGGTCCTAATTAAAATAATTTCAATAGCAGAGTGAATATTAAGTGCATGTATTTCTTTCACACACTGTTTATTGGTTAAGCACTGTAGTGGAGAGCTCTCACTACATAACCAGTTAATCATTGCTGATGCCCAAAAAGAGTCCCATCCTTTCCTCTTGCCTTCCTCAATTCTCTCTGTTCTCTTCACTTAGGATGAACAAATTATCAAGGGATAACTCAGGCTGCAAACTCATTATCTCTTCTCTAATTATAGACACGCACACACACCCCTACCAGGCATTTGTTCCTACTTATTTGATTTATCTACATAAGTTCCTGAAAAGGGTGACCTAGCAAACTTAGCTGAGATCTGACAGACTCAATTCCTATGGGAAGAAAAAAACAGGATACCTGTCTAGCAAGATTCAAAAAACTGGATTTTTTTTTTAAAGTGTTAGAGACAGCTTAAGTCGGAAGGATTATACAAAGGTAAACAGCTGAGACTCCCTCAACCCCTTCCAAAGGCAAAACAAACAAAGCCAAGAAAAAAGCTGGCTACTATTCAGCAACAAATTCCAAAGAATCATAAATCTGATATTTTCCATACTTCAAATTCTAATACAGGTAATTGCACAACTATTCCTAAAACTAATTGTTACTGGAAGAATTAAAAATTGTTTGAGTGTTAACGTCCATCAAAAATAGATTTAGGAAGAATTCAAGCAGCCATTAACTTAGGGTTAGGAGTTCAGTATCGAGCCAATTAGATGAAAATACATTTAAAAAGGAAACAAACAAGAATAAAAAATAGTCATGCAGATATATTATCTAGTCAGGAACTGTCTATATAGGTATTTTAAAGGGTAATAATTCTCACCAACAAATCAGCAGTCTTTACATGAGCAGTCACTTAGAGAAGTGAAGATAAATTCAAGACTATTTATGTTTTTAAAGAACTTATAATACGCTTTCCAATTAAGGATGCTTAAAGCCTAGGAAGGTTATTTTGTGGATTAAATCAAGAAGGAAAGAAGCATATATATTTACGTGTAGAGTGCAAATTGTCAATATATGTTATCAACAGAGTTCCAAAGAGTTCTATGCTGAGACCTGAGACATTCAACACAAATCTATTAAAAAAAAAAAAAAAAAAAAAAAAAAAAAAAAAAAAAAAAAAAAAAAAAAAAAAAAAAAAAAAAAAGAAAAGACAAGGTTTTCCCTAATACAAATGCTAAATTTAGGATGAGGAAAACATATGGTTACTATAAAGAGTACACAGATGAACACTGTAGGGGGAATAAACTAAAATTAAAAATCTATATGAAATCTCATTGAAATTACAGAGACACAGTGTGATATATGTCCATTCACATGACTGGAATATTGCCATGGACAGCTCTGCCCTTTTTAGGAAGAACAGGGAGGAGAGGTGAGATAATGGATTTGCTCTTTATGCATCTGGAATGTCTCAAGCTCTACCCAGGGACAGACAAATGAATTGAGTACTTATGGGTAAGAATGAAATGACTAGATAATATGGGTAATACGTGTGGGCATTTGCTATGAGCCACCTGGAGGATGACACCGATGAGGCTTTCTATGGAAAAGACTGCCCAGGGGAATCCTGGAACCTCCCTCTTTGGAGACATTCAAAACTCACCTGTACTCATTCCAGTGTAACCCATTCTCCTGATGTTCCAGAGATCCATTCCAACCCTAGCGATTCTGTCATTTTGTGATCTGTGACACCAAGGCTCCAAAGGTAGAATAAACTATATAAACTAAAAGCTAAAGTCAAAGGATACACTTGCAAGGAAACACATCTGGGACACTGGTGATTGGCTGTCAAGTACCTTTTGAATATTCAGTCAGAAAAATATCTGCAATTTAAATACCTTGTTAGAATTAATAACAGTTGTCAAAAAAGCACATTAACATGCCTAGGGGATTAATTCCCAACTTCCTTAACTGTATCTGTGTGACTAAGACAAGATTCAACATGTGTTGTATAGTCCCAGGTGAATATATTTCCATGTTTTATGCAATTATCATTGCATAAATGATAAATGATAAAATTCAAACCAGCTAAAATCTTTTAAAAACATTGTTCAAATATACATACTTCAAATATAGAGAAATGGAAATTTTGTAAGTCATGTTCATTCACATAACAATCTGCAAATGTACCAAATCAAAGCTTTGTTTAATCAAGCTCAGTCAACAAAGTTCCATATGACTGAAGTTTCCCCTAGGTTTCCCCTAAGATCTTCATAGAGAAGTTGATAAACTATGGGCTGAATAAGAAAACAGTTTGGTGGATTAAAAACTGCCTGAATGATTGGTCTCTGAGGGTGGTGATCAGAAATATAAAGTCTAGTTGGAGACCAGTAGCTAGCACTGTACCCCAGGAATCAATATTGGGTCCACATCTTCAAAAAAAGATTGGAGTGCAGAGTTCAGCCTCAGTTTGCAGATGGCACTAAACTGGCAGAAGTAGTTGATATGGCAAAGGACCTTGCTGCAATGATCTGAGAACAGATCAACAAGGGGAAGTGCAAACTCCTGCAACCGGACACCAAACTGCACATGAGCCAGCAATGTACCCTTGAGCCAAAAAATGGCTAATGCTCTCCTGGCATGTATTAGACAAAGCATTTTCAGCAGGTCAAGAGAGGTGATCCTTCCTCTCTATTTAGCCCTGGTGAGATCACATCAGGATTTTGTGTCCAGTTCTGGCCTGCCCAGAACAAGACAGACCTGGATGTACCGGAGAGAGTCCAACAAAGTGCCACTAGGATGATGACAGGACAGGAGCATCTCTGTCCTGAGGAAAGGCTGAGACAGTGAGGAGGGCTAGGAGAAGAGAAGGCTCAGGGAGATCTAATTAGTGTTTATAAGTTCCTGAAGGGAGGAAATGCAGAAGATGGAGCCAGGCTTTTTTAATTGGTGCCCAGTGTGAGGACAGCAGGCAGTAGGCAAATACTGAAACACAGTAGGCTTCCTCTAAATATCCAGAAGTTTTGCAATATGAGGGTAACTGAACACTGGCATAGGTTGCCCACAACAATTGTGTATTTTCCATTCTAGAAGATATTCAAAGTCCACTTGGACATGGGCAATCAGCTGTAGGCCTCCCTACTTGAGCAGGGAGATTGGACAAGGTGACTTCTAAAGATCCCTTTGAACAAGGTTGCTGAAATTTTATTATCTCTCTCATTTTAATAAACACATACAAAGTGTGCTGTGTGACTATTTAAGTTATCTCTCTCTAATAAATTGTTTTTAAATTTTTAAAATTTAATTTTAAAATTTCTTCTTAATTTTTAATTTTTTTAAAATTTTTGGAAAACAGGTTAAAGAACAGTAGATTTGACTTTTTGTACAATACCTTGAAAGAACAACATGGTTTCAGGACAAATAATAAGTTATTCTCTTTCATCCATGTTGTAAACCATGAAAACTGACATGGCCTTACTGCACTGGAAGCATCTGACCTTTTAATGTACTTTATATTGTTAAGGCTAAGTAAATGAATTTTGAAAAATCGCTCAGAATTAAAATGTACGGTCGTTCTTCTATTCAACTTCATAACTGCACAGCATGTGACAGGCATCAATCACTTAAGGAAGAACACATAATGGGGTCATAAGGGCATTCAAAGCAATGTTCAACAGAACAGAAGTTAAACAGAAGCCTGTATTACAAAAGCTAAACATTAGCAAGGAAGACAAGGTTAGTAGTTCACAGAACTATAATTTTATACAGTTTCATGAAGAAAAATTATTACAAATCTTGTACTTAGGTTTTGGGTCAGATTTTTTTAAATTGAAATTATCATTAAAAACATATAAACAGGAAAAAATAAAGGACCAAAATTTCAAGCAGTGATAGTAAAAGGTTTATTTTAAGCAGTTGGTTAGCTTTCTAGACTAGTTTAACAAACAAAGTTTGAAAGAAGTACCTAAAAGCCAAATAAATTGGTTTGGAAACAAACTACGGACTTAAAGATGAAGTTTTACTTTAAAATAAATAAACCACAAGAATAAAACTGAAAAGAATTTAACACTTTCACAGGTACTGCAAATCTCCCTTTTGGTGACATGATCACAGGAGTTTTACCTTTGCCATAGAATAATAGAATGGTTTGGGTTGGGAGTGGCCTCACATATCACCTAGTTTCAAACTGTGTGCCATGGGCAGGGACACTTTTCACTATATCAGATTAGTTGTGTATCTCTTAATCTTTGTCTTAAATAACTGCAAGATGGTTCATATGTACATTTACTTATGATGATATTATCTAGTAGTTTAAATATTTCTTCTTCTTTCCTGAAATCTAGCTTTCATATGCTTTTAAAGAGGGAAATCATAGCTGTTTTCTACTTTTGTTCTGTCATACAGAGGAAGCCAAATTTTTCTCATCTGTTGCTTTTTTATGCATCTTTCCTTACTCTAAGCATCTTAATAGCACTTCCTGACCATATTTAATTTATCATCTTGGAAAGAAACAGGTGAGAGTACACATAATCCTGCAATTCAATTTTTTTTTCTGTGACTATTATAGATCATGAGTATTTTACTGTCTCAGTAGAAATAGCTTTTTCTGGTTTACCTAAGAACAATCAATTATATTGTCAAAGAAGTAAAGCATATTAGTCAAGTAAAATTATTTTGCAATAAGCCATATTAGATTTTATTTCAGCTTCCATTAACTTCATCATTGCAATTATTCCTCTGCTCATTTTTTTCCCCTAATAGGTCTGTATCTCTTACTCTCCTGGTTATTTTTTATATTTCTGATATTATTACTCCTAATTCCTCAATTTTCAAAAACTTTAACCTAGTTTTTCACATCAGTTCATGCAGAATTATAAAATAAATATTTTAGACTCTATATTTTTCATGGATTCAAGGAATTGCCTTTCAGTTACACCAGTCAGATTTTTCAAAACCTTTCTCCTATCAGCTAAACTGAATAACCCTCTCAGTTTCTCTATTCTTGCAGGTTACTTTATGCTGTATTTACTGTGGCTCTACTGCCTAGTCTACTCTTACAGTGCAGCAGCTGTATCCTAAACTTGAACTTTATACAGTTCAAGAACCTTTTCCTGTCTCCTGCAGTGTCTGCTAGATATAAAGTCAGCATGTCTTTCAGGGGGTCTCATTTTGTCTGAAATCCATCTGTTAGTTGCAATTGGATTTTAAAATTAGAAATATGTTTAAGAATATAATTTGAATCATCATTTTTCTCGTTCAGATAACTAAAGTAAAGTCTAGAAAGAAGTTTGAAATGCCTCACTTTATTAATTGGAATGTTTATAATGTAATCATAGTAATCCATACAGCAACATTCTGTTTGCAAGATGAATCTAGGAGATCAGACTACAGGCAGTAAATTTCACAGGACTAGAATTATAGAAATATTCCATTCAGCTCAGTAAATTAAAATGTATTTCTGCAGCCTGAAACTAATGCCAAGGATTTATTTTAGACTTTAAATAAAGCTCAGTTTCAACTGCCATTAATTAAAAAGAAAGATATTTTTGTTTATCTGAGATACTTTAAAGGAAAGCAAGCAAATCAAGCCAGAACAAACAGATTTATATGTGAGCACAAAGACTCAGTTATGGAATTGCTCCAGCCTTCATTTCATGTGGTCAAGGTTTTTTTTCCCCTTGAGCGGCAAAGTAGTCTGCTGGCAGCTAATGAGGTGAAAACAGAGATAATTAGAAATCGTGTAATTAGCATTTTTACCTCTATAAATACTGATTTGGTGAAAATTATGATTTTGACAAATTTCCAAATTTAAAATTGGAAAATAAGAATTTTTTAAAGGAAAATATATCCAATTCTATAAGTATAATTTAATCTTTATTTTTCATTAGTTACTTCTGAATTGTTGCATTTTATGTAATGTGTTAGTGTCTTACCAAGAAAGACATCAATGCACACTGTTTTACCCAGTGTCATTACATATTAATTTTAAATTATTCAGTAATTACCTTTATGATTTTCAGTGTATTTTATCCTTCTCTTCATTGGGAAAAATACAAGCAAAACAGTCAACCCTTACTATAAACATCCCATACAGTCCCTCCAACTTCCATGGGACAGTGAATTTACCACCACACTGGAAAATAATTGTGATTCAAGTGGTTCCTCAGTGTTATTTTGAAACATATTCAAAGGTTGAATTTAACAAGTTAAGATTTACTTTCATCAACGAAGATCTATAAAATTCCAAGACCTGAATCGTCTGTTGGAGAAGTTCCTTATTTTATTTCAGTTTATGACGTATGGAGAGCCTGGTGTTGTGACTCATGTTTGAGTCAGTTTGACTGAGTTATTATTAAGGTTTAATGTTAATAGTTTGCTCCCCTGTTCTGCCCCAAGTTTGCTCCCAAGATGGATTGTCCTCAGAGTTGTGTCCTCCCACAAGTTTCCCTTTATGGTGTTTCCCCACCCTCTGTTCCAGCTCCTTCCCTATCATTCATTGTTTCCCTGCCCCTTGTTCCAGTCCATTCTGTGTCAATCCTCCCCAGAGCCAAACCCTGTGCTGTATCTCCCCCTGGGCTTTCCTGGGTGTCACCCAAACCTCGATGCTCCACTGATGCTCGTGATCTCCTCTCTCCTCCCACCTACCCTGATTTGCCCAGAGACCTGTGACCTGTTGTCTTGAACTAAATATTTAGTTGGTTTTATTATAATTTCACACTGGGTGACCAATATATATATGTATATATAGCATATAAGTAGTTTTATCATACTGAGTTATGGTATATTTCATATCCCACTTATAACCTTATGGTGTGGGTCTTCCCATGCTGACCCTTCCCCTCTGAAGGCCTCCCATTGGCTGTATTTCCCCTATCCCACCACCCTTATTCTAAGTTTAAATTCTTCCCTCCAGGAGGCTGGAGTCTCTTTTTCTTCCCAGGAATTGAGTCCTATATTAAAACTACGGGGTTGCGCGCCCAGAAGGAAAAAGCGCCTCTTTTACTTTTATCCTTGTCGAGTTTACTTCTGGGGTTCAGAGCTAGCCTAATCGGAACCCCAAGACTGAGCAACCACAGCACCTAATCCTTCAACTCCACCCCTGAATGCCTCTTATTGATTAATATTTTGTATCCACCCCCTGATTTGTAACTGTTTAAAATCCTGTGCACAGAGCTGCCCAGGCTTTTCGCCTCCCTCCCTTCAACCCCAGAAAACCCTCTGGTTGTAACCTCAGACCTGGAGAGCCTCTCTCTTCCTTCTTTGCCTG
The DNA here is from genome assembly GCA_013400255.1 of Sitta europaea. Lineage (NCBI taxonomy): Eukaryota > Metazoa > Chordata > Aves > Passeriformes > Sittidae > Sitta > Sitta europaea. The sequence continues at coordinate 18,361 of VXBS01010428.1, forward strand.
AACCCTAGACGTGGTAGGACATCTGACATCGAGGGGCATTGGCTCTTAAGGCTCAGCTGAAGGCACAAACCCCACGCCGCAGCTGTTCCCCTCACCTGGTACAGCACTGGTGTGCTGCGAGCTAGCCTGGGCTCCAATGAGCCCTGTCAGCCTGGGACATGTAGGACATTAATTTACCTTCCTTCAGGTTACGGAACTGCTCTTGGGCCAAGGCTGAGCAGCATGTCGGTTATAATATTAACTCTATGCAAGACAGCCAGGTTTGAAACTTCTTGACATTAAAAAACTGTACAATCAAAGTCTTGGCATTTTTTTCCCCTACAAAAATACCCCTGAGAGTGCAGGTGGAAAATTTTAATTAACTCAGTAGGTAATTGCATTTTTTACTCTGATCTTCATTAAAGGCCTCTTGATTATCCTGCTCTTATTGTCCATCTGCAGGACCCCCATTGACAGAAACATGAATATTGCATAGGGAAATAGAATATGAAGCGATTCTGTGGGTGGGAATGAGGAAACATCCTGCAGATGTAGCAGACTCAGTTCTGTTTCTGCAAAGGCTGAGACAGACTTGGAGGAAAGGAAAAGGATGTTGTACAAAATAAAATAAACTGAGTGTATTTCTTCCATACTTCTGACTTTTAGTAATGTTACTGCACTGATTTCTATAAGGCCCTAATGACAGAGAAAATAAAAACTGGAGTCATTGTTACTTTGTAGGGAGAAATCATGAGAGGGAGTTATTATCTGTTTTTCAGCCAGACAATGTCTTTCAGAAGTCAAAGTGAATTTGGACATAGTATGTTCCTAAGTTCTGACAGAATAGCAATAAATACTAAAATCAGGTTGGACAAAACATACTTTGGGCTTAATTTATTTATCGGTTAGGTTTACAAGTTCCTAAAAGTCGATTGTGTCCACCCTACAGGAGTGGGTTATTATGCATTACTACACTTGTGCAAGAGGCATCAGGAATAATCCCTAATCACAGAGAACTACTGACGTACAGGCTTTTTACTCTGGTAAATCACTATGAGATTGACAGCTTTTCTTTATCTTATGCTTGCATCCAAACAAATAGTAATTACCTTCTATTTTCCTGTGTTCCCTCCTTGACCCCCACCCCAAGATCTGTTTACATTGCCACCACTACAGTCAAACAAAAACCGTGAAAAACTCTTTGTCAAGGAATACACTAAAGACCAAGTATAAGCAGTCTAAGCCATTTCATTTGAAAGGGACAGGTGTTGTTTCAGAAAGATTTGCAAACACAACTGTAATTCAACACTGATGAAAAACAGAAGTATTGGAGATTGAACAGCAACAATCTGGAAATAGGCCCAGCAGAGAAACATCATTTTAGACTAATACACCAGTGAGGGACATATATTTAATGAGAAGATCCATAGGCCCAGAGATTAACCTGCAAAGAAATGCAGTAGCTTTCAGATAAGATTTCAAGTAAGACCTGATATTTATACCAGACATCTAAATACATCCACATTAATTTGATTTCTTTAAAAAATATGAATAAAGGTAGAGGCATTATGTTTACTGCATATGAAGAAACACATCCTATATTGCACTGAGCCCACCAATATTTATTAAAGCTTAGATAATAATCTGAGTAAGAAAGAATATTTCCTTCTCATAGTAAAAGTGTAATCTAAATAATAATGGGGTAATACATGAATATGACCTCAAATTTTATCACTGTATTTTTCTACTAAACCAAGTATATCAATCAGTGTCCTTGGAACACATGGACAGTACTGAGTACAAAAAGACCCCTAACAACCTGAATAATATTTGATTTGTTTTGGGTGGGCATTTAGTTACAGTTTCCTAACTTAACGTTAGAATTACAAAGAATACATGTAAATTATAGTGGGTGTTCCCTATAAGGCACCTTACCAGAAAGACTAACCAAATGAAGTCCCAGAGACCAGGAGGAGAGGCTGAAAAGAAGACATATCCTTATGGAAAAGTTTCAATCCAGTAAGGACATAAACAAAAGGGACACACATATAATCCATGAGCCCTGATGGGATTCACCCAGAAGTCCTATAGGTGCTGGTTGATGTCCTCACAAGGCCACTCTTGATGAACTTTGGTTGATCACAACAGATGGGAGAGAGGTCCTCAAAGACTGGAGAGTTCTGTATTATACACCCCACCTTCATTTTTTCATGCTGTTCAGTGAGGAATAAACAGATCTTAATTTATTTATTGCAACAGGAATGCTGAAAGAAGAGATATTTAGAATCAATATAATGTGTCTTGATTCATGTAACTCCATTCATCTTTATGCTTAAAAAAGTTCTAACAAAGCTCTCACAGTTAAAGGCAGTGGAAAGATCTTAACAGCTTTTCCGTTCTTAGAGGAAAATATATTGCTAAATAAAAGCAAGCACTGTACCTTAGACTATTAATTTTTTAGAAAGAGCAATCATCTGTGGAGCAAATATACTCCTTTGATGGTTTTTTAATGGCAATCGGTCATACAGATGAGGATTCAATTTTATATTGCTATTAGCAGTTGCAACCATTCTACTTCCAGACAATGCACACTAATCTGGGACGCGCTCTTAGTTTACATCTCATCTTAGCATAGGCATACCTGAAGCACTGAAGGAACAATTTAAAATTTATGATGGTTGGGATAAAAGATGCTCAGACCTTAAAACACAATTCTGGTTTTCCAGCTGTAAAATCCAGCAAATGAATATGCTTATTACTGAACTTATTACTGAACTTAATTTCAGACATATTTCTGCTATGCCTTGTTTATTTATTTCACTTGGATCCCAGAGCAAGAAAAAGAATTATTTTCATTACTATCAATCACTTTTTAAATCTGCTTTTGAAAAAGTGTGTTATTCAATAAAGGAAACACTTGAAATATAAACATTTTACTGAGTTCTCTGATGATCCTTTCTTTGACCATGTCAAGATTCTCATATTTGAATATTCTTGTCTAATTTTCAGTTAAAAATGGATTTAGGCACTTCTAAAAAGCATAATACCATAGAATAATCCTCTACAGAATATTCCTAGGTGAATTTAAATTTTTATTCACTCTCAAATAAAAGGTGTTTTAACAGCTGGACTCAAAAATACCTAATCTATATTGTTATTATAAATATTATTAAAGTGATATAAAAAGCATATGGAAAGTTCATTCCACAGAAATTCACAACAAATCGAAAATCACATTAATAACAATGACTTTAGCCACAGAAATTTCTCAATATAGACTTAAAAAAGAAATAAAAAATAATCTGCATTTGAACTAAAATTTCAGTCATAGACCATCAACAGTTGGATTGTCTTCTTCCCTGTTTGAGACTTTGAGACATTCAGAAGATTATTAAAACAGTATTTATAATTGAGCTCGCCTAATTTATCTCATGAACAATTTTCATTGTTAACTTAAAGTAGTATCTTTACTGACAATTTTAATCTATGCTAAATCTGATGGAAAATGATGTTTAGAATTTAGTTCAAGAATGCTTTTGAACATACTTGAAAAGACTATTTGACTGATGTTAAAGAATGCTTGAATCTTTCTTTCATGACCAGGAACAAAAATGTGGCAATTTTTGAAATCTGGAAAGCCTTTTCTTTCAGATATGGAGCCCTTACTTGAAAACTGAAGACTGGTGTCAACAAAACCCCACAAACTAAAAGTCTTCAGGACACGTACTGCAGCCTATGATTAAATAGTGTGGCAATGATTTTTTGTTTGTCATCACCAGTTAAATTCTTGATGGTTAAAACCCTATATGTAAAAGTTATTAATCCATCACCTAAACTCAAATTGGTTATTTTAAAAATTCATCTGTTGAATTCACAAAGCTTACAGGCATCATATATTTTCCACATAAAATGTCTCAAACATTCTTCAAGCTGTTTGAAGATTTGACATCACCACTTTTTTAAAAAAGGCTATGGGATAGCCTTTTCTGTGACTGCTTGCTTGCGCAGCCATGCTCTGCTCTGCTCCACAATCTCAAATCATGCCTTTGTAAAATGTTGCAGCAATCACTGCTTTCATTTAAAAGAACTTTTTTTTTTGTCCTGTACATTCACCAGCCCCATTCAGAGCTCTCCTTGATGTCCAATTCTATTCTCTTCCTTAGAGGAGTTGAACACCTTTCTTCCTTGATATCATTCAGCTACACCTAGTGTTCTATGTGATGGGAGGGCAGAGCACAGTACCTTTTTTGTGCCTTTTTGCAGTAAAGAATAAAATAATTTTTAGGTTAACAAACCCGGTAAACAAGACTTTAATGCAGACAGCTCATAGTGGGCAAGAAAATTACAACTTGATTGCAACAGAAATCACCTGCAGATATCCAGTATCCAGATCCTGTTGAAGAGGTTGAATATATGTTTTACTGAGAATAGAGAAAGTTGTTTTGTCTGCAAACATTAATATATATGTATGTAAGTATGTATGCTTGTATGCATGTAATCTGATCTTGATTAATTGTTGCTGCAATTGATTTCTTTCTCTCAGTGTCCCTGATGTAGTTTGGCTTTTTTTTTTTTAATTTTTTATTTTTTAACTGTGAATGCATATCTTATTAAAAAAAAAAAAAAAAGCAACTTTTAAAGAGACCTGTATGATACTGCAAGAGCAACTGATGGGTTATGGTACAGACAAGTTACAGGCTGAATGGATCACTTTTACTACCCTCAGTGCTAAGTAGAATTCTGCCCTGATCAGAAAAATACATTCATCTTTGCTTTAAACCCAATTAGTTTACTACTAAAGATTGGTCAATGAAAAATGCCATTGAAGACTCCTGTTAATAATGTATGAACAGTAAAGGCCGACGTAAAACAAATTAGTTACACTTCAACTTTGAACACAACTTTCTTTCCTGTATCACATATAGGCATTCTGCATCTCAAACTATTGCAAGGAACTTTATTCACATTTTCAACTATTTCTTTTCTCAAATTTCTTCTCTGCTCTAAAAATCTAGTACAGTTTTTTGTTTGGTTTTTGTTTGTTTGTTTGTATGTTTGAGGGGGGTTTTAGTCATTATCTGCTATGGATGTCCATTTTCTGGAGAAAACATATTTGATCTCCATGGTTTTTAAACATTGCTGGCTTTCATTTTTACTGAAGAAAATAACATAGAGCAGGTATTTTCATATAGCTGCATATTTATATGTTTAGTTTTCTCTCACTAGATTACTACCATTCCAACAAAAAAGTCTGAGTAGTGTGTGTGTTTATAAACTGATACCTTCAGACAAATATGCAGCTTTTCACAAACCAAATAGAAAAAAATACCAGGGAGTGATAGTTTGTTGTGATGGTCATAGTGGCAGGAAAGGAAACTAAACTACACTGCAAGTCCAAGCATGGTAAAGTGGATCATGATTCTCAACACTCTCTTCACAGCAATGAATATCTGTAAGAGTTCTTTTACACTTGAATTTCAGACTTCTCCTTCAGAACCCACTTTAAATGGAAAGAACACTGTTACGTAAAAGAGGGAGACAGTAAGCAAAAACCTCCCTCTCTCCACTTGTCCTTCCATAGCAGACTAGTTAAGGACTGATACAGCATCAACATAAATCTGAAGACTAAGCTTTCCTCCGTATTACAAAATAAGCACTGCTAGAGGAATAGATTTTCTTAAGCAGCAATGACTTATCCCAGTTCATTTCAGCAAGCACTTTATTTCATAGGTGCCAAACTCATTACTGCAAGTAAAGTGACTGCAGTGCTGTTCCAATGGCAGACTGGATTTTATGCATATTTCCACTGTGAAGAATGAAGATTGTGTTGACAATACAGGAAGGAGAAGGAGGTGAGAAGTATGGAAGGTTCAGATCCCTTTCATTGCCATTAATTTTATAAGTAAGTACAGTAAGTATTTTGTAAGTATGCTGCATTATGAGTTGTTGAATAAAAAAGGAAAAGGTGCAGATAGAGACTTTGCAGTTTCTTCCTGGTGTTTCAGACAGTACAAAATCCTTTGCTTCAGGCACACCTCTAAGCAACTGTTTGGCTGAGACTGTCTGACTCTATTAACAGTCCATGAGCTCACTACCATGAGATATATGGTAATAACCCCAAAGAAATTTTATTAAGACAACAAATTATCTTATCTTTGCCTAAAAAATATTCTTGCAGGACCAGAAAAGTGGGAAGGAATTTTTTATTTATGACTATTTACTCTAAAAGATCAAAACAATAAAAGTGTTCATTAACACATCAAAATCATAATTATCTTCCTTACAGGATTCCCTTTAGCAGGCTTAAACTATAAAAATTGATATGGCAAACTAAAAAAAGAAAAAAAGAATTGCTGTGTAGCATATTTTAGAATTATTTTCTTACACCCACTTCCTCTCAGTGTCTGGACAGTTGCATAACTGATCTTTCTTGTGTATGTTCTTTATTTCTCCAAGAAATCCTTCTTTTATAATGATCCTGGCATCACCAAATTATGCAGCTTAAAATTTTTTTCCTTTCTACTTTTTTATGTTTGACCATTCCATTTTAAACTGAGAGAGAAGCAGGCTTAGCCATAGTAACACTAAAATCTGCTTTCAGGTAGAGGTCTGGAAGGTCTTATATTTCATTTGTACAATCTAATTCAATGACTTCACAAAAACTCATAGTATATAAAAAGAACTCTGAAAAGCCTGTAGATATTGAAATCTCATAATCTGTGTGTTCATGTTCTGTACTAATCTAACTGGAGAAGAAAAGCTCTGAAATCTAGTCAACGATCCATGGGGTTCCACTGTGGCTTCATACAATATCACCTCACTCTGCTTAGCTTTTTTTCTGATTTCTGTGACTGAGTCTGTCTTCTATGTCTTGGATTTATAAATTATTCAGCATAGGCTCCTTAATGCAGTTTGGCTTTCTAAAACTATTGTGTTCTGCCCTTGTGTGTGTATATATATATATATGTATATATATATATGTACGTACGTATGTATGTATGTATATATGTATATATGTGTGTATATATATACTCTATTCAATTTTATATGCATACGATATTCTTAAAACTTGATCTGATCCTGCATTTTTTTCACGGCCTAGCTAGAATTATTTACTATTCATCAGGAGAGATTACCTCAGACTCTGAATTGGAATATTCAGCTGTATGTGGCCTACATTCTAAAGTTCATTTCAGTTGGAACAAATGAAGAAAGCAAGAGTTTTATTTTGCGGGGTTTTTGTTTGTTTTTTTGTTTTTAAATGAAATATGCAATTCAATACCATGAGGTTATTAGCAGTACAAAGTGAAGTAAATGATTTATTGTATGCTTTTGCAAATCTCTTGGAAATTACTTTTACACAAACCTAGTACTGAGAATTATTAGAGGCAGTCACGAGCTGTAACAACAGGAACAAGAAGAAGGAGTAACACCATCTGATTTGAGACACCACACTGTTTACTTCCTTCTTCCAAAGCTCTTGGAGACTGAAAGTTTTAAAATTTTTAGTTGTATGTGTCTTTTGGACATACCAATGAGTAATTTTAAAAGTGATGCCATTAGTGCATCTGGCCTTTTCTCATGGCCATTGCATTCTATGACTTTTCATTGTGGAATCTGGAATATTTTTCTTCTAAAATGAGAAGGTTTAGAGCTCTTGACATTTGCTCTGACCTTTAGAAGCAGAACAGGAGTCATTCCATTAATGAAGGATTTTTAGCAAGTCAATTATTTCTCCAAGAATCCTTGAACTATTTTACCTTTAGGGAGACCAACATTTCTTTGATGAAGGAAGAGAAAATAGATATGATGTATGATCTGCTTTTAATATCTTTTCCACAAAAATCCCTCTCTGCACCTAACAATTACCTGATGAGATGAACAGATTCTTCTACCTTGTATACTAATAACTGTCAAGGGAATTGGAATTTAGGTGTTCCTTCCATTTTCTGGTTCAGAAAAATTCTTATGCTAGTGGGTATGAAATTTCTTTTTTGTTTTTTCCTTTTAAATAAAGAATATTTTATTTAAGTCCTGTATACACTAATTAAAGGAAAGTTTACCAAAGTACAAATCATAATTCGTATAAATGAACCCTAGGGTGGGAGACCTACTGCACTTCCACAAGAAGCTCCAGTCACTTATATATTCCTAGCAAAGAGGTTTAGTTATGCAAATTATGTATAAGCAATCATGTATAAACAGACTTCACAGTAAATAATTTCACAGCTACATAGCAAAAAAGATTTAAAACCAAATTGAATACAAATTAAAAAGAATAATTAAACAGAATATGAATAGGGGAAATATCTTGAAATATCACTGAATATATCAATTACCAGAGTAAAATTCTTAGGTGTCAATGAAATAGGGATTCATGTTGATCTCAGTAGGATTTCACCTTCATAGTTTTCCTCCAAATCACTTTTCTTCTTTTTATTTTTAAATTAATACTTTCAGTGGTAAAAAAAAAAAGAAATGAAACAGAAATATATCTTATCTAGACTCTACACAAGGAACTGTCTGGCAACAACAAGCATTACAAGACTTGACAGGATAGAATTTTAAACCCAACACAATCATATCAATCAGAGGGCACAAGCCAGAGCAAAACTTAATAGCCTGCTGCCTCCTGCATTGATGACAGCAAAAAGAAATCCATAAGCCAGGCAGTTTAAAGAAGGTTTCTTCCAAACCCCTTTTAAGAAATACAGGTTTCACTACAGCCACAAACCAGAACAAGATGCAATGAAGAAAAACTGCACTATATTTTAAGTCAGCTAAATGGATATTGCAAAAAGCCCTGTTCCATGAGAACTAATATGAGCAGCTAAAGAAAAATAAAAACAAACATGAAAAAGCAGAAAAAATAGATGGATGTATTTACCAAATATAATTGAAAGATACTGGGCAGGATAATTCTCTTAGGATAATTGGCCCTTTCACACGGAGAATTTGTCAATGAAGATCAACATTCTATACGATTTCTCTGGGAAATATTCTTCTATGGCTGGAGTACTGCAGAAAATTGAGGGACACCATTGTCCAGAACAACAGATTTGAAACATCAATCTGATAATGTATTTAGTGATTTCTATTATAATTCTGACATGGTATGAAGGGACTTTGAAAGAAAACATAGCCGAAACACTAAAACTACAAATTAGGGAGTGCTCCCTTATCATGAAATCTGACATGTCCTTGCAAGATCACTTGGCAAGTCATGCAGTTTTAAATGGAAACTCAGACTTTATACATAATGTGGAACTAGTTCAGTATTAGTTTGGGGATGTTTAATAAGAAACACAACTATAAACTTTAATATACGCTTCCTAATTGACAGTCACATGAAAAAAAATATAAGACTTAAAAAGATCAAACATAAACTTTCTGCAAATGAGAATCATTTGCACATCAGTGAAGGACCTGTCCTGTTAATATTATAGTTTGAAATATCACCTTCAAAATTAGCAGTATTTATAGCTACTCAATTTTACATCAAAGAATAGGAACTTGAAACAGCAATCAGAGCTGCTTCCAGTGCTAATGTAATATTACACTTGTACTTGTCCTGCTCACACAGATCCAATTTGTTTTTAGTAGCAGATACAGCCTCGTGTTTTGGTTTTAGGATAAGGCTAATGTTGATAATGCACCAATGGTTCAGCTACTGCTGAGCAGTGCTCACACAGAGTAAAGACCATTTCTGCTTCTCACCCCACCCCACCAGCAAGAAGCTGGGAGTGCATGAGGAGTTAGGAGGGGACACAGCCAGGACAGCTGACCCCAGCTGAGCCAAGGGATACTCTAAATTATATAGTATCATGCTCAGTATATAAAGCTGGGGGAAGGAGAAGGAAGAGGGGATTTTCAAAGTGAGAGCATTTGTCTTCCCAAATAAACCTTTGACATGGTGGATCCGTTCTGTTCTGGAGGTGGCTGAACACCTGCCTGCCCAGGGTAAGTGTTAAATTAATTCCTTGTTTTGCTTTGGTTGTGTGTGTGGCTTTTACTTTACCTCTTAAGTCATCTTTATCTTAAGCCATGAATTTCTCATTTATACTTTCCAGTTCTTTCCCCCATATCACCAAGGGGGACTGAGCAAGTGGTTGTGTGAGGCTTAGTTGCTGGCTGGGGTTGAGGCATTTCAATATCCACTGAGATACTACCATAATCAGTTCTCATTGCGAGAAGTTGGAATCTGCTTTTCCCAATTAAATAACTGCAAGACCATTCTGAAAGACATTCTCCCCAGAGCATTGCAGAAATGTAAAATGAGCCAAGTGAATTAGCTGCAGTATGTAGGTGGCTTGCTCTTTGCCTCTAGGTATAATTTTAAGCATTTCTAAGATCTTCTCAATCAATGCATTCCTTTTGGGGCTCATAATAGTAAGAAATGCATTTTTTTTTTGTATAAGTTTAGTCTCATTTTCTTCATAAAAATGTGTATTGGACTTAGCAGTTGTGCAAGAGATTCTTGAATAAACAAAAAATCAAAATAAAGCAAAGTAATGTGGAAACAACATTTAGTTTGAGATCAGGAGTAATCATTTCTTAATGATCACTTAATGACGTGGATGAAGAATGCACTGGGGTTTTTGTTGTAATGTTGACACATGACAATTACCTTTGAGCACATTTAATTTTATGGATCAAAGGTGTGCAATATATCCATAAATAATCGCAGAACAAGGGATCAAATTAATGCTGATGTTCACATTCATATCTTACTCTCTGGTAAGAAATGGAGTTTTGGAGTTTTAAGGTCAGGGTGCCTTAACTTTGCGGACTTACCTCTAGGAATAGTGCAAAGCATTTCCCTGACCACATGATTCAATTCCTTCCCTACCATTATTGTACAGTGATTGCAGCCACATCTGCAAAATGTCTCTTTTTTTATCACTGTAAGTTATTTGAATACACCTCAGGCATTCAGTCACTTCCATTATAAAAACACTGTATTGCAGCATCAGTGGGTCTGTGATAAGAATTGTAGTCCGCCCCTCATTTTATTAAGAACCATTCAAATGGACACTATATATATCTCACTATATATATATTGCTACTCCAGCATTCATTGTTTTGTTTTGTGGTATAATTTATTCTTTGGTGCGAGAATGAAAAGGCATATACAAAATTAGTGTATAAGCAGCCACAATTGTTTCGGAAATTAAATACATGAATGTCAGGAAATTAAAATCCCAGTGTTAAATTTCAGTATTAAACCAATTCACTTGTGATCATGTATGGAAAAGTGATTTCTAGTGGTCATCAATTGTACTTTGCCCTCTGTAAAATTATAAATAGAGCTGATAAGGCTGTTCGACATTTCCCATTAGAAGAAGCAGTTTGAGATTATCACTAACATTAAACTTGAAAAATACCAACCTGAATATCTGCTTTAAGAGTACTTCTTTTTCTACTCATGAGTGCTCAGTGGATTTAGTTTATGAAGACAAAGACGAAGACAAAGAAGAAGATGAAAACAAAGAAGAAACATGAAAGGTGATTTCATAGCAACTTGTAGTCACTTCCATAACAGATATAGATATCTTTAGAGAATAGGGCAGAGCAAGGACCAATGACTGGAAGATAAAACTAGGCAAACTCAGATAGGAAATAAGTTTACATGTACTTTAAACTGGGTAAAGTATCTATAGAAAGAAAACTACATAAGAAGGACTATAACTTCCATATTTTTAAAGAAAGGAAGTGTGTTATCTATTTGGAACAGGCTTCCATTGCACAATTTCATGACAAATACCAGTGAAAAGATATTTTACTTGATGACTTGAGCTATAAAAGAATGTAGTCTGCAAGTCCTAAGAGGCTGAAGAGAATTCAGCAAATCGCACAGCATAAGTGAAAAGGCCCAAGCAGAATAAGGCAGCAACTAAAATCCACGAGATTCTGTCTGACTAAGAACGTTGATACAGACTTAGAATTCCCTGTATCTAGAAGGAAAACAAAATTATATATGTAGTCCCATAGTATATGTGTTCTGTAAGATGTGACTGTCCTAGAGCTTTCCAATGTAGGCAGTTTGGTGGGCGTACAAAGAATCTGTGGCGTTCTCATGCTCTTCCTCTAAATGCTCTGTGATCTCTTTCTCTGATATTGCTGGAATCATCTTAGTTCTGATGTCATATTCTAAGTCTGACTTATTACTCGCTCCTAAGAACAATGATAAATTATGATTTCTGAGCTTGAAACCTGATTTTTTTTCTTCTCTCTAACTGATTTTTTTCTCTCCAAAATAACATCGCTACAGTTCTCTCTGCCTGCAAATTCTCAGTTATTTTCTGGGGATGTGCCTGGCATTTGAAATGCCAAGATTTTAATGCTAATGCATTTGTTTCTGTTGCCCCAACATAATTCAACTGTTCTACCTACTAGGTGGACACAATGCTTCAATGTCTCATAGAGTGTAGGCTAGCTTATTTTTATACTCCCTTTAATCCATTTAATGAAACCAAGCAGCACGGTAATGGAAATTCTTTTCAGGTGCAATGAAAGGTGTCATACATCTGTTCACTCTCCTCAATACTCACTGTGTTGGACTACATGCAACCCTCATGACAAGTCTAAACATCTTAAAAACCTTTTCAGAATGTACCCTGAACAAGTAAAAATTCAGAATTAAGTAACATTCTGTCTTGTGCAGTAACTGTAGGGTACAGATAAGAAATCCTGCCATGGCGTGTAGACACTAAGCTTGCTAGAAAGCTACAGGTTGAATTTGTGCAAGTGTTGGTCCATGGACAGCTCAGAGAAGTGCAACCACTCTTAGCATTACAATCACAACATAACTGCATTTGTATGCATAACAGATTATGAAGTCCCTGAATATGTTCTGTTTAGAATTGCTGAGGGATTAGGATGAAAGAGAGAGGGAAAGCATATGTGCATGAATGATTGTAGGGATGGGGAAAGACAAAACAGGTGCAAGAAATAACAGAATGAAAGTAAAAAATGGAGTCCATAACATTTTTAGGGTCATTTCACTGAACTCATGAAATCTAGCCCTGAATAGCTGAGGGTTTTTTCACTCCTCCCTTACTATTAGAGAATGAATGAGACAATATTTTTTCTCACTATTGGGCCATTTCAGCCCAATAGTTTTTGTTTCTCATTGGTAAGGCATTTTTAAATTTTATAGTACTTGCTAACTAAAAATTTTTTTGTCGACTCCATTCTTATTTTCAACTTCTAGCTTATGCTGCTTTATGATAGAGTTAAAATTCTTCTAAATCTCATGTTTTCACAATAAATAGAGAAAAAACTGGTTTCTCTACCTAGTGCAAAAGAAAAAGAAATATTTTGTTTCTTAGCATGTGAATGCAAGCTTACTATATTAAAAACACACTTGTTTTGATTAGTAAAAATACTTTCATTAAAAAGCAGGAATAAAATTCACCCACATAAAATTGATATATCTATATATATATTGTTTTTCAATACACATATCTTTCTTTTTTCAATCTGTATGTCCTGCACCAATATCAACATTCGATATTATCCACTGGCTGTTTTTCTGCTGTTACTTCCTTATAGATAGAATAGTGCCTAGAGACTAATTTTGATTCACAATGTATCATAAAAAGTGAAATAAGCATCTTTATCTTGGTAAACGTTTGCTTTAAAGATCAGCTAAAAGTTCATAAAAGTTATAATTACAGGAATTTTTAGCTGTTTTTCAGGAAGTATTCAAATTTTAGACTTCCAGGCCTATTTATTAATCTTTAAATCTATTAGTCCTGAAATTGCATCAAGGCTTCTCTGTATGATATGGGTATAATTAACACAACTGATGATAAGTGAGAAATCTCAGATATAGTCTACCACATAGTATAAATGTGCATATCGACTAAGGTCTTCCCAAACAAGTTACTACTGGTTATTGCTCAGTGTGACATATGGAGCTGTGATCACAAGAATCATTGAAAGTATTTGGAAAACGTCAGGTAGCTGGTGGCATCAATTTCAAGATAAAAAACTGTATAGTGCTTTCTTTTTTCTTTCCTGATAAGAACATTTGTTTTATCATGAAGAAGAAATATAATATAATAAAATATAATAAACAAAAATGCTGGCAAGATAATGGAGTCCCGTATTTTTTCTCAATAAACTTGCTTTTGATTTTTAACTATGGAATAACATAATCACATTGAATACTTTTTACTTAACCTATTAAATTACATAAAATATCATACAGCTAATAATAACACAATTAATGAATCAAAGTTAAACAACAGGTTTTTGTTGAATACCTATTGTATATTTATTTTCTGAGATTTTTTTTTCTGACCAGCCACAAAAATATTTTTAACATTCTTGTGTATACTTTAACATTTATGCAGTTTTGTTGTGATCCAGAGGTACCAACCAAAGCTACACACTGATGTCTTGCAATAGATTGAAATCTTCACATTTCCCTGGATGACTCAGTCCTAGCTGGCTATAGATCAGAACTTTTCTCCCAGGAGTAGAGGAGGCAGACTTGCCTAGGGTTATGCTGCCTGCCACCAGAGTTACAGCTCTATGGAGGCAATGGCCCAGGCTATTTCTGGACATGGTTAGTGTCAAGTTTGCCTTGACAACTGTGCTTCCCACTGACATTGCGAATTACTGATGCCTCCATGTCCAACCACTCCTTATTCCTTTTTGCACCTTGAAGTGATGATTATTGCAGATTTGGAGCATTTTCATGCGTCTTTCTTTCCTTGTTTGCTGGAACAAGACTGTCAACATGCTGACCCTGTGGTCTTCCAACTGATAATCACTCTGTCAGCTTAGTTTGCTTTTGGATAGTGCTGTCATATTGAATTAACGATGTCCTTAGGGAAAGTTGTCATTTTCAGCTCTGCCATATAAGAGGCATGAAAGCCATTAAATTGCAGATGACTTTAAATAAAGAAGCCTAGGCAAGTAATATCTTAAAAGTTTTGCAGACATTTTCATTAGAATTGTGGAAGAGCAAAATCATTAAGTAATTTTATACTTAAAGACACAATAAAATGTATTATTCTAGAAGCTCAAGATAACTAATGGTTTTGATTCAGTTACGCTCCCTGAAGTTTGTAGACTAATTTCAGAAAATAGTATAACATTTTAGATTCTATTATACTTAATAACCACAGCAGGAGCCCAAACTCAACATCTTTATTCTTTCAGCAAGCAAGTTGTTACTTTAACACTCAAGTCACTGTCTGTACCACATAGACAACCAAGAGAAAGTCCTCATCAATTCAAGTTAAAGCACAGTAGTTATCTGTGGGCCCTCTCGTTTGTTGTCATAATTCTAGGTCTTGAAAACCAAGATAAATTCCTAGCAAGGACAAAAAAAAAAAAACCCTACAACATAAACTTTATTAAGCACTCATATGATGGTGTATGTGCATAATAATATCTGTATTATTTCCATTACTATGTGACAGAGATTATAAGAAAAAGAAAAAAAAATCAAGTAAATACCATCACTTGATTCTAGGTAAGTAAACTGTGTTATTTACACAATATTTGCCCTGCTTGTGCCTGAGAATCTGAGAGTTGGTTGAGTCACTGGGAAATATCAAGATTTATCTGTCCTGTTAACAGTGAGGAGGAAATTTGTCTCCTGATATCCTATGTGTTATTGCAAGACAGGACATGAAACTCAATGCAAATTTAATAATACTAATAAAAGTTCTCAGTTACATGGGAAGGAAATGTTAAATATGTAAAATTTGTGGGTTTTGACTTAACGCTTTCATTACTACTATTAGCAGATAAGGAGGGATTTTTTGATTTATAATGTCTAAAATCTTGAGAATGAATTTTTCTTTACTTCAATCGCCTATTAATCAAAATTGGAGATTTGCAAATTTATTTTTATTTAACATACAATCTCAGACAAATAAAGGAAAATATCACTAACAGATTCTGAATATATGTTTTTCTAGAGACTAAAGAGACTGTGGATTAATTGACAAATACAGTTTTTCTTAAAGGTAATTACTTAATTCTTCATAAAAGATGCCTTAAGCTTTCCATGGATGATAAAAAATAGGCTAGTAGAAATCTTTAAATAAGTACATATAGCTGCTGTTGAGACCTTCCCCTGAACTTAAGTTGTTGTTAATAGATCCCTTGGGACAGATAGGAATGAATAATTAGTATTTATAAATATATTTATAAAACAATGTGGTTGCAATGGAAAATGAGTATGTAAGAATTTTGGTGGTTATGGTTATCTACAGTGATATAGATATACAAAAGCATAAAAATAACACACAAGAAAATGTGTAAGAAAAAGAAAGAAAGGGAAAGAATGGACAAGATATCACCACCTGTGGATCCAGCAAAGAGGCTTGATTGATATCCATTGGTTGAGGTGATGGTCATGGTCTTTTTCCATTGGGGGTGGGCGTAAGCCGGCAAAAAATAAAGTTTGATGGGTTAATACACATTTAGATGTAGGTGGAATGCTCAGGTACCTCTCCTGGGAAGGAGGGAAATTTATGCTGCCTTTGTAACATTGTGATTCTGATGCAACACTATGGATTCATGGACAGCCATCTGGTGGAAGGCCTCAGAAATGGGTCTGAGGCACTCTGGGGAACTCGGATGGCTTATGGCCCCTTCTAAGACACGGCAGCTGCCTCTCATGTCAGCAGAGCTGTGTGAATCATGTCCCATCAGAAGGGATGAATATCCTCATGCCTATGTGCAAATGAGATGTCCCCTGTGAGTGTGACCTTCTCCAGGGAAGGGGCAGGGGAGGACGTTGGCGCAACAAAAAGCTCTATCCTACCTTGCAGCATCTGCTTTTTATCAGACTTCTTTGTCTGGCTCAAAACGTAGAGCCTCCTGTGGTGGGTGCTCACCCCCTCTGTGTTATGCAGACCAGAGGTTTCCACACACCCAAAACTCATCTTGTCCCCCTCAGGCAATGCAAACCTGGCCCCAGAAAAGTGGCCTGCTGCATCTGCAAATGGACAATTATTTTGAGTCATGGAATACTAACATTTCACTCTCTCAAAGTTGCTTAACTACAAAACCAGCTTTGTCTTTAGAAAATTACATTATTCCTATCCATCTGTTCGTTCCATATAAAATGGATGACCTAAATGCTTTTAACACCTAAACCCCTCAAACCTTTACTGAAAAAAAGGAAATTTTCCCATTAGAAATTATTTTTTCACTTTATCTGTATCTGTATCCAAACCAATGTCTTCTGTTTCTGCTAAAACATAAAAGTAGAAATTATTTCAAAATCAGCTGAAGGGAAAAAAACACACATTTGAGCACTACTATCATTCTTGAAAAGGAACATGTCACCAGAAACATGAAGAGCTGATAAAGGGGTGGTCTTCAAAACTCAGACAGGCAGAAGGCATGCCTGAGTCTTGAATGAATGTGGTTGGAGGTAGGATGTCTTTGGGTTTTTTCCAAGTTAGAGTATGGTCACATGAGGAAAAAAAAAAAAAAAGGATCAGAGCAGTGAAGGAGAAAATAGAAAATAGACCCTTAAATTATGAATATCTGAAGTAATTTACCCCATTTAGACATTTGGGTATATTAGTAGTACTTTGAAAGACAACAGTTCTATATCTGTCTTTTGAAGTATGTGCGGTGTGGTTTGTGCTCTGTAGGAAACATCCAACCAATATGACTCATTGCAGGCTGTGCTTTTATTTTCCATTTGTTCCCTGTTCTATAGCTCATGCAGCCATTCAGCAGGACTTTCATCCTGAACATTGGTATTCTGACTTCAGAAGTCACAAAGCATCTGTGAGAAATTTTGTTCTAAAACCACTAGCCCCAGTACATCTATTTGTTTTTTTATAGTGACTTGAAAAAAAACTTCAAAACAGTATTGACAAAGGAAACAGTTTTGCTAAAACTTTCACATTAATATTCTAAGTGGACCAATAGTAAAAACATTTGATCAAATGCCTACCAATCAGAAAGTAAGCACAGAACTGATTCTGATTTCAGTAGAATCTGAAAAAAAATAGCATTCTCTTGACATATATAATCCCTCTTTCTAAGCGATAGCTAAGCATTTCCATTCTTACTGATAGAAGCGTGGTGTAAATTAGAGCTTCTTGCAATACTTCAGCTAAGAGTAGGAGACTTTTGTTTTTTCCTTCCTAACAGAAAGTGAATTCTTCCAAAAATTTGAAAAGTTATAGACACTTGAAAATAGTTTTATTTCCTAGTTGAGTCACAGGGTACATTTCAGATATCCTTGACTGTTTCTTCTTTTTTAAACTTTCTACTAATGTACTACATCTTTTTTTTTTTTTTTTTTTTTTCAAAATCTTGCAGAAATATTACCTGAAAAATGAGATCAAAACTAAAATTTANTTTCTGTTGTGAATAGCAAATATCATACAGAGATTTACTCAGTAAAAAAAAATCTGAAATCATCACTGCTCTCACCCCTTGTACAGGGTTTCTGAGTCAAGAGTTTTAATTTAATCCCAGCATCACGATGTATTTTATTTCAGCAGATTTACACGTATAATGATTGTCAATGTCATGCTGACCTTCCCTGTCTTCTACTTTCCTATAGTTCTACCATGGGAGAAAGAAATCCTTTATTATTAATAGGCTATTTTGAAATCCTCTGCACATCTATCTTGGAATCACAATAAGTCAATATTCAATGATATATGCTACCCTGTCTGTAATTTTTTATCGCAAACTGCACTTTCCTTGTAATAGTTATTGTAATGGTGGATGAATCATGCACCTTGATGATAATAATAAGGTCTTTCAATGCATGTAAAATAGATGGGTATTTCCCCTGAATTTTAATGACTGTATTTTAAAAGCTATCATGCTAACATGTAGTTAGCTTTACGTTAGTAGATAGTAGCTATTAGAGGGCATACATAGTTTTTTAATTTAAGGGAGATTAAGATAATCCGAAATAGACCAAAGCATTAAAAAATTTGATAAAATGCATCAGGATTTTGCAATATAAAATAGTTGTTGTGATAGAAATTATAGTTAATTCTAAAAGAGAATGAGAACTTTCAAAACACTGAAGGATATGATGGTTTCCTTTGACTAAACTTTTGGTTTTTTGTGGGAGTTAGGGTTGTGAAGTGACACTTCCTTGTTTCTGGTTTAAACTCTTTAAATTAAACAAAATTAAAAAGTAAAATAAACAATTAAAGACTACCCCAAACAAACAAAAATTAAATTTTAAAAAAGATAAAAAACTAATAAAAATATCCCATTAAAAAAGTATTCTTTATCATATATCATATGAAATCTTATCACAAATACTTCAGTTTTGCTTAAGAGACCCTTAGCATATCCTAATATTAGGAAAGAATGTAAAATATTATCCCTTCAGGTGGAAGGCTCTGCTGATTCACACTGAATCTGCGCTCAATGTTATGAAGTTGAATTAATGTTAACCACAAAAAGGGAAGTATAAGCAAATTGTAAACACATTATGGGTTGTATAAGGAAAATGTCATATGCATTTAGAACACACTAAAATAAATTTTATTTTGCTACAGTTGAACAAGTATTTCACTTACATGCATGTATCTTTAAAAGTATTTTTGTTGTCATTTTAGGTTTTTTTTTTTTGCAAAATACATAAAAAACCTAAAATTTATTAATAGAAAAAAAAAGTGAAAAAAATATTTCCAAAAATTTTGTCTCTATTTTTCCTTTTTTTTTTT
>VXBS01010428.1:38055-62070 GCA_013400255.1 Sitta europaea
TTTTTTTTTTTTTTTTTTTTTTTTTATATAAGCGTATGTCTTTGAAAGAAACTATATGTTTTATACATGCTTATACATGCTAATTTTTGTGGGGTAAAATGCAGGACACTGCTTCAGAAGATAAGAAGCAAGAGTGGAGAGGAAACAACTTTTTCTTTTCTTACAAATCCACCTCGAAAAAGTAAGGGTAAAAGAGTTTTTGCAATATCAAAGAACCTTTTATATTTCCAGTGTGTTTTACCAGAGCTTGAGTTTATTATTTTCTTCCCTTTTGGCTTCAAGATTTTCACTTTTGGACTTTGGAATCATAAAAAAGAAGAAATTGTATAATGAAGTCATAATTCATCAAAGAAGATGAGTGTTTGCATGCATTTTTGCTTAGATTAGAATGCACTAGAGTGTTTTGTAAAGGACAGACAAACTGAAAATATATTTTACTATAAGATGGTCCAATGTCCAATGTAAATCTTAAAACACATGGATTACTTGCATCCTTCATGATCTTTCCAGTTCACATGATAATTATACTTTTTAACAAGCCCAGCTGAGATGATATTTTATATCTGCAAATAAGTTTTCATATTATATATCCTGCATTAAGTAGAACCAATAATATGCTTTTATGACGCAATTTTAGTTTATTCTGGTAAGTTTGTGATAATGAAGCGTCTTTTGGCCTAGCTCTAAATCTCAGTATTTATATGTAATTTAATTTTATGTATTCCTTATAAATAATGTGGGGAGAATGAGACTAAATGCATGCTATTTGATATCAAGAATAAGTCACAATCCTTGCTAGCTGCAGGGTTAGTGAGGCAAAGCTAATAAATTAAACTATGAAGCTGAAAGCTAATAAACCTCCAGGAGCAAAAAATATTTCTCTCATAATTGAAAACAAGATATTTGTGAGCCAATGGCAATCACGCTACAGAGTTCAGTGAATAAAGCAAAGTCCCTAGAAGACTGAAAATATGAGGTATTCACATCAGGAAAGAAAGAGGAGGGGAGGGATTTACTGAGGAGTATATTCATTACAGAACATAATAAAATATACATTTCAACAATGCCATATGTTGAAATACAAATATGTTTAAATAAAGAGGAAGTATTTATGTAATTGATACTCTATAACTTCATCATTCTATTTTCACCTTAGGTTTCTTGCATTTCAGAAGATGTAACGTGTATTTCAGTCTGAACGCTGGTGAGGATCAAAATCTGAAATGGGCTCTGTTGTAGCTATCTCTAAATAGTCAGCTAGGCTGCCTCTTGCTTTGCCCCATGGCCACAGTTCCAGAGTAGCCACAGTGTGAATGTACACCACTGGCCTTGCTTTTGGAGCAGTCAAGCTCACTCCCCCCAGCACTCAGCACAGTCCATGCAGCCCACCACTGTATGGCTGATTTCTGAAAGCCAGCAAGGAGCTGCTTTGCCCCAGCTTGGCACCTCTGAAAAGTTCAATAGCACCATCCATCTGCACCGGGCGCACAAGGCACACCATGAGTGCCATCTAATCTAATGGAAAGCAGGAACTCCTCAAACTCTTGGCTTCTGAATTTTTTCCCTTAATATTATTTAATTTAGCATTGGAGTATAGATTATGGAACTTGAAAACAACCAGTCTGTAGCTGTTTGCTGCAAAGTCCAGAGTTTAGTGTTAGTTTACCATCCACAAAAGTAAGGATAGGGTCTTTAAAGCAGTTAATGACAGGTTTAGAATTGCAGTTTGAAGTACATAAGGAAAGACATAAAGAAAGCTAAGAGAATGCCGAGGTATGGCTGAACTCAGCAGACCACCACAGTTAGAAACTACTAGATATTGACTGCAAACAAATTCCACTGCTATTGCCCAGGCACATTTCCTTGTTAAGAGTGAAGAGAGGATTAAAGATGAAAATTAAAATTGAGGATTACTGTAGGCTTTGTTATGTTTTTCAGGAGCATATGACCAAGAGAAAGGATCAGCAGCTAAATGAAAGTTTCTACAGATAACTATTCATGCTATTTTTGTTATAATAGTGAAAGAAAGCTGGTCAAAGTATTGATTGCCAGGGTAGGGTGTCTACTTTAAAGACTGTGCTGATAAATAGCTTCCCAAACTGAATTATTTACATGTCCACAGACTATATTAACTGTATTCAGTGTCTTAATTTCAATGCAATCCAAATCCTGCCATTGTTTGTGTCCAGTAATTTATTTGTTTGATGCATGTTTAATTTTTTCCCCCAAACAATATAGACGAAATTAAGTGTGGTGGTTGAGTGTGAGTTGAGTATGACGGGGAACATGAGTAGAGGGAAAGACAGTGTTTGCTAAGGATTCTTTTTCTCAGAAATGGAAAGGGAACTACTATAACAGTTGTCCAACTTTATTCCGGTATTTCTAAAATTTCATATATAATTATATCCTCCTATGATTAAGTTTATACTATTTCAAAGGTTGGAGTCTTCAGAGTTTGGGTGGCAAGTAAAATTTTCTTGTATACAATGTTTTATATTCTGTTTTTCCACATCAGTGTGTCCTCTTGCTGTGACAAAGTGAAGTCATAGGAAGGCAACCTCACATTTTCCCTTGACACTAAAGAGTTAATGTGGTAATTTCATTAATTTCCTATAAAATTAATCTATAGCTTTTCTTGTATATCTATTTTAATCTGTCCACATTAGCAACATAAGAGAAGTACTTATTCCACTGCATCCACTGGAAATGTTTCATACTGTACTCCTGTATTTATTTTCGCTAAGTTTTCTAGAGAGGCAAGGAGATCAAATATTGTCACTCCCTGTAAAACAGAATGAAATTGTGCAGATACATTTAAACTAGTATTTTTCACTTAATCGTTTATAAAATAGGTGAAGCTTAGGAACCCACACCGA
Organism: Sitta europaea; assembly: GCA_013400255.1. NCBI lineage: Eukaryota > Metazoa > Chordata > Aves > Passeriformes > Sittidae > Sitta > Sitta europaea. The sequence goes on from VXBS01010428.1 coordinate 40,932, forward strand.
TCAGAAAATCACAAAACAAAACAATTCCTTCACTCACTCCCTCCCTCCTTGCCCGCCTGCCTTCCTCTTTCTCTTTTTCTAGCTCTCTTTCTCTCTCTCTTTCCATCTTTCTATCTTTGCCTCATTCCCTCTTTTTCTCTTTCTCTCGTTCCTTCTCATTTTGGCAGCTTGGTAGGGATGAAATTGCAGGTTCTTTTGGGACTTCCAGTATTATGCTGTCAAACAGCCTTAGAATAAATAAAATATTGCTGAAAAGCCACCAATTAAAATCAAGCAGTTATTCTGCATTGGAAAGTAAAATCAAGGTTCTTTGATTGAAACTGAAAATTTAAGCAGTAGTTTATTTAAGGCCCAGTCTTTCGAGGAGAGAAGAATAAAGTTTCTTTAAAACAGCTCTTTTTTTCTGGGTTAGATGTCAATGTATTTTTTATTCATTCCCTTCAGATGGCAAAAATTTCAGTAATGGTTAATCCCAAAACAGGTAAAAATTCTTTAGAACAGAAATTCAAACATTTTGCTAAGCTTTGTTCTTGGACTCAAAGCAGGCCCTACTTTCACGTAATTTTCCTAAGGCTTTTTTACAGATTGTAAATTCATCCCGATTTCTGAAGATTTCATTCACAGTAATCTATTCAAAATCTTTTTCTTTCCTTCTATTTTTGTTTTTGAAATTACAATCTTTGTGTAGTTTTAGCCACTCTTGTAAGAAAGTCTTCAAAATGTCTCTGCCTATGAATCATTTTATGTGTTTAATTGAAAAGCATTAGGATAATCCTGTATTAAAGCAGTTCACTCAGGGCAAAATCTTTAGTTCTCCTTAAAATAAGAAAATATCAACAAAACAAAAGAATAAACACAAAAACAGTCAGTATTTTACTTTTCAAACAGTGTACCTGTGAGAATAATAGGAACCATAATGCTGGAAAGTTCATAAGAAACTGGATTTGGAGAAAGACGTTGGAAGACACTTCCTCTCTTGACAGTTTTGTTTGACCTAGCAATACTAAAACATCAATATTTCAGCATCAGCTGAAAATTTCCTTTATATTTACTAAACTTAATGTTTCGTGCTGTGATTATTTTACACAAACTCCGTTAAGCATAATATTGGAGAAGTTGAAGAACCAACTATAGCAAAAAAAGCAGTTTTGCTGGTGCTTGTAGTAATTTTATATAGTAAGGAAAAAGCTTTCCTTTATCCTTTGTTTTTCTCCGTTAAATCTAATTATTTTTTCAAGAGATATTAAATAATCCACAAATATAAAATGGAGAATTAATTTCCTGGTTATATTGGTATAAATTTTTTCTGGCCTTTCAACAAGATCCTGCTTTTCATTAAAATATAATAAACTATTTTGCTACTGCTGATTAGGAAGGAGAGGGAGAGGAAAACTGACATGTGATTTTTTACCTTGTTATATGACAGTTTTCAGTGACTTATTTTATTCTTTTAATTTTCACATGTAATGGTATAATCAAATTTCCTTAATTCCTCATGATTTTTTTAAAGAGAAAAACCCCACGTTGATGTGAAATAAACACCACTTGTATATTACAGATCTTTTTTTTTTTTTAACAATAAAATTTTATCAGCCATGTGATAGCATCTGAAAAGCTAGCAGGTATCATAGGCTTAATTACCCCAGCATATGGTAAAATAGTAGCTGCAAGAAATTTCTGAGAAAGAGTGTTGGCAGCATGGGAAATATAGCCTCCAGACCAACAACAGTGGAAGGAGGTTAATTGCTCGCTGTAATAATGTATGTTCATTCCAGTGCTGGGAACTTGCTCTATTTCCCTCTAGAAAATTCTTATTTCTATAAAGCTTATACAAATTTAAGAACTTTAATGTAGATAAATATGTACAGACACACAAATAACTAATATGCATAATCTAATAGAGCACACATAATTTATTACCAATAATTTTGTATACATACATACATGTATTTATACATATCTGTATAAATACATATAGACCTATGGCTGAGAAGTAATACTTGTTGTGTCCTTTAGGATGAAAGTAGGAAAAAAAAGATAACATTTGAATGAAACACAAGAAGGAATACAATACAAGAAAAACATAATCAAGGCAATAAATAGGCCGTCAATGACATGACATTCTTTGAAAATATCAGTCATTTTATCTTCTACTATTGAGGACATCTTAGAAACTTATCTTAAATGAGAATTAATACTACTTCATCATTTTTTGTGTTCTCCAGTCATTCTTATGATGATGAGAGCAGTTGTAATAAACAAGCAACTTTCTTTTATTCATGGGAAGAAAGGGAAGATGGGAGGAAGAAAATGGACAACTTCAAAATTCTTCAAGAGGAGTTATTAGATATTTCTTTTCTCTGTTACAACTAAAAGTTTGCTGTATGAAAAAGATATTTACACTGCATTTTATATTCAGCATTAAATATTTTGATAGAGTTTGGAATTGAAACTATTATGGCATATTTGCTTAAATGTCACATGATTTTTGATGCTTTTAGTGTCTGTTTTTATTGTGTTGGAAGCTTGCTATCACCATGGATTATGGTGCTTTCACCATATATATAAACATAGTCTATGTTTCCACAAATATGTAGATGTATTTGCAGTCTCCTTTAGAGGAAATTTTCTGGAGCAGACATAATGATCAGAAAGTTAAGGTGATCAGAAAGCATTTGTTGATGTATATATGGATGTTTTCTCTCTCCTTTTAAAGACCTCATGAACAGTTACTGCAAAGACTCTGAAAGTGGTGTAATATTTGTTGGAGAAGGAAGACCACTATGAAGCCTGCCTCAAAACTTATTCTAATGCACTCATCAAAATTTTACTTTATTTGAAAGTACCAACAATGTGTATTTGGTCGATGTTCACAGCAGAACATCACCAAAGCCACATACTAGTTATATATAAACTCTCTATATAAACACTGTTTATGAGTCATGTTTGTTACTTTGTGGAAGGAGATTCAGCTTTATTGACTTTCATGGGTCAACTATTGACATTGGAAAATAATATGGATAATGAAGGGGCAGAAGAAAAATTTACTTTGTGCTTGCTAGATTAGACTGATCATATCCTTCAGAGTTCTGTGTACTATCATTCCTTATTTGGAGGTTTTAACATACGGGTCTCCTTACTGATTTTTAGCACAAATATTTATAAATATATTAATCCTAGACACACTTTAATTTATGGTTAGTAATTTGTTAAAATGATTCAGTGTAAAGCAGAAACTGCCTTTCCCCTCTTCTCACCATCATATGCGATCATTTATTTTTTTTAAGACCTCTAAGAACAACAGTGTAATTAGGCATAACAAAATAAAACAAACAACATAGGTAAAAACTTTCCATGAGATTACTTAGGCTGATCTTAGCCCACTGTGTTAATTAGTCTAAAGTAAGACATCATTCTGTCTTTCTAAAAACAGTTCAAGAAACAACAATTAACTCATTACTGGTTCTAGGCTCTGAAAGAAGGATTACTATGTCAATGAGAGATACAAAAATAAAAGCTACATTGCTTGCTTTTTTCTTTCTCCAGTACTCACTCTCTTTGCTTCAACCTAATCTCTTGTCTTCTCCAAGTCAATTTCTGGTCATCTGTAATCCAGAGATTTTGCACATGGGTAACCACTGGCTACATCCATAATGGTTCCCACCAGTTTTTAGAAAACTTTTGATTGTAAAAGACTAGGTTTCACCTAGTTTCACTAAGTTTCACCTTTTCTACATAAAGGTTTGCATGCAGTGTTTGAGAATAAGCCCTTGCTCATTATACTGGAATAAATATGACGTGGGTCCAAGAGATGTTTTTTCAGAAAGGATTTGCTGGGCATTGGAAGTTCACTCAGGACAGCAGCTTTTGTTCTCTCTTAGATGTGAAAAAAACCACTAAGCAATTTCGAATAATGACTGTGAACACTTACTAAATAGTAAAACAGCACAACACAAACACAAACGCAAAAACAATATCACATTTACTAGTACTGAAAACTTCTGGGTTTTTCCCCGAACACAAATTCAATAGATAGGCTACTGAAATAAACTATGAGGTGAAGCAGCATCTTGGCTCAGTTCTTTACCCTAGGCACATATGCTTTACTGCAGGACATAATAAAAACTGCAGACTGAGCTCCCTATTTATCTGTCTTGATGTCCAGAAAGCTTCATACATGTGTACAGACAAATGTGCACTTACAGGCCTTAGTATGAATTCCCCTAAACCATGATTTTAGTAAGCAACACCTTCTGATTTCATTTCTGCTTAATAAGAACAATGTTCTGTTTTAGCTCCAAAACAGCCTGAAATGCAAAAGGTTTTGCTGTTTTGTTTGTTTTATTCTTTTTCCTGAAAAAACAAAACAAGAAGAAGATGGATGAAAGACTTCTGGTTAAATAAATCTTACTTATTTCCATCCTGTACTCACCTTGTTTACAAAGAAAACACTACTGATGGCAAAACACACAGGTAGGACAACAATCTGGATTTTGAAAAACATGATTTTATTATCCATGACAATGCTGACAGAAATGTTACCCATTTTTTCTTAAAATAAGCTTAAGAGGGATATAGTAATTATTTCCTTTATACAGTTCTGGACTGATGATAGAAAATAATCAGAATATGGAAGAGTTGACAGTTAAAAACAGCTAATATGTCTTTTTAAAATCAGACAAATAAAAATGGCAACAAGAAATGAATTATATCATTCCTTTATCTGCTGTCATAAGTCATGTTAGGGTATAGATAGAATATCTCTTTAATATCATTCCTGACTGGATTAGTTTATCAAGATCTCAGTATGATCTGAATAACCTGCAGAACATTATTACTTTCACTCGCTATTGAGTTGGGCTGACTTTGAATGCCACATTCAATTTATTCCTTCCTAAGCAGCCCATCTGTAATGTCAACACTTTTCCAATCAACTTGCATGAAACTATGGAAGGCACAATGATTTGTTAAATATTTCCTGTAAGCAGTTATGACTGTGCCATCAGTGTGCATGTACTCCGCATTACTCATGCAGCGTGTTTATAAATTACATTGTCATCATGAACCTCTTCCATGCACTTTGTTTGTCCTTGTTGTCTTAAAATATGCACTGGTTATCAGTCAAAAGTGTAGCAAATATTCTACAAGGTCATTTGGTGAAAAACAGATGTTCATATAATTTATGAAGACAAACATGTGCTTGTGCTTTATTAGTTTAAACAGCAAATAATAAATTAAGGGAAATATTGTCTTGCAGGGTTCATCAACCTAACTATACGTTCTGCAATTTAAATTACTGTTCAGGATTTTAAATAATTTTGGGTTTGGCAAGCTGTTTATTTAACACACACCTATTAGTGTACCTGCTACAGTATTTTATAACTTCCTCTATAACTGTAATAAAAGGCAAATGTTACACTAACTGGGGTTATTTCTCAGGACATTAGCACAAAAAATTTGCTGATGGTCTTTCACATGTAATATTAGAAAAACAAATTTTCGTCCCCATTTCCTACCCTATGTTTTATGGAAAAGTTTAGTAAGCAGTAAAAACATGATAAAATTCTGAGTAGGTTCCAACCTTTATGTTGTAAGACTCAATTACCCCTTCACTGTAAAGAAACTCCTCTCAAAGAGCTGTATTATTTGTAAAATCAATGATTTCCATTATTGTTTGTTACAGAATTTTTCTCAAAAAACCAAAAATACACAAAATCCCAACAAGTTATGAAAAATCATTTGTACTATTAAATCAGGATTGTTAGTAAGTTTCCTCAAACTAGTCAGAGATACGAAGTTTCTTCGCTCCTCTGTAATGAAGTCATCATGATATTTTTTCAAAATTAATAAGATATTGCTGTTTATTTTGGGGCTTTTTTTGGAAGAAGTCTTGATTTGAATTCCAGTGCCTGATGATTGTTGCATTAGACAAGTGGAAGAAAAACAGACTTGTACTGATGTTCTTTAGGTCACTTGTATTTAATGATAAGAAAGGACATTTGAAGTGAATTTCCCACAGTACCAATGGAAGCTTCCAGTATAGAACACCCAGTACAGCACTGCAAGAACTGCAGGTTCTGATATTTCTTTCCTGCTATAAGGTAGCAAATACCAGGTACTGCTGGATTTTCTGCTTCCTCATATCACAGTGAGAAACTGAGCTGTGGATGCAACAAAACTGGAACAAATGCACACTCATATATGTGCCTGCATACACAGTTTCACTCACACAATCCACAACAACTTGTTGATGACTAAATATGTCAAGTCAGAAATCACAGCAGCAAATTCTACACTCACCATGCAAAACTTGATGTTCTTTCAACAGATGAGAGTCTTGTTTCTTTGTATGCAGAAGTTAAACACTTTCTTTTTGTCTCTAAGTGAAAATAAGATTTTACTTTCTGAGTGAAGTGGATTGGCCAGATTTTTGTAGGGTATGGGGGATTGCTCCAAGCAAAATTCACACTGTAGCTGACCTGAGGTAAACACAGAGGACTTTTGACAAACTCCAAAGAAATGCTCTCATCAGACCTTGTAATTCCCAGTATAACACAAGTATTCTTTCAGGAGAATTTGTCCACTTTTAAGGTTTTCATGTGGACTTATGCTATTTAAGTGATTTTTAAGTATTTGGGTGAAGGAATTAAAACACAAGTAGTGTACAAAAGCCAGTGTTTCAAATTTACTCTGTCTCTGTAAAGACAGCAGCTCCTGGTGATTTCCTGTGGGCATTTCAAATGCAGCCTTTCTGTCCTTTCTGCCCCATCAAAGAAAATGGTGATGTTCAATATATCATCAGCCAAATGGCTTACTGATTCTTTTTCAAAAGCATGGGACTGTGGTTTATGAAGATAAACACATAACTCAAAGACCGTACACAAGGATTAATCTGTCAAGTGGAGTCAAAACCTATTCTTCCTATGTCCCTTTGTATTGAATAATAAGTTACACATACAAGGAGACTTTTTTGCCATTGCAAGTTAGTAACACATGACAAAAGGATTCTATGATATTAGTGGACAGTTTTCTTGCACTCTTTTTAGAGGTGTAGCAACAATAATCCCAAACTCTCTGCCTCCTTTTCTATATGGACAATCAAATCCAATTTGTAATATACATGACAAAGGAAAACAAGTTTTTAACTTGCTTGTACCCATTAGGTAAGTTCTTCAAAGTCATCAGCTATACACAAAGAAAACTGGTACAGCTGACAGGTCCTTCTCATAAAGCAGCTTCAGGAGACCATCTAGACATGAAGCATCTTTTTCAGTTTCTGCTTGTTCTCTAGGGAGACACACTTACACTCTCACTCACTTTCAGGCTTTTCTGTACACAGTACATACCTGTCTTCAATAACAGGAAGACTTAATTTTCGCCTCTTTCCTTCTAAAACACCTGGGTGAATTTGCTTCAGAAGAATAAAATATATGTTTTACATGATAAATTAGGATTGGACATATTAAAAATACTGTCAAGAGGATAGAATAATGACATTCATAGACCTGCCAAGTTTCATTCATTTTCAATGAGTCTCTATTTTACTCATGATTTAGGATCATTTGGAGCAATTTAGGATACACAAATTGATTCATAATAATTTTTGAGACTTCTTTGAAAACTAACATCTTTCTAATCTTATTTGGACATTTTAAAAGAATGTTTTAATGTAACTCATAATTAGCTTTTGCTCTCCAATGATATGTTTACTGCTTTCCCAGTGTGCTCTTTTTTTATTGTGCTCTGCATAGGTGAGAGGACAGAAGAACAGTACATGCTCTGACAGAGTGAAAACAGACAACTACTTGAAAAAGTTAAGGTAATTTTTACTCTAGAAATTTACCAAAATCCAGAGATTTTCCTCAGCAATGAAGCACAGGAAAATCTCTTCCTATCCTACCTGAGCTTTTGAAATCTTGAAAAGAAATCAAAAGTAAGAACAATAATTATAAAAGGTTCAGAAAACCCACCTACCAAGTGACAATAATTGCATAATGCAAATAATACCGTTAATTTAAAGAAAAATAATATTTATCAAAATTTCCCAGATTAAATGTTCTCTGGAGCTGATTTCCTCTTTCTTTTTGAATACTAAACTAATGTTTTTCCTTTTTAAAAAAACAAAAATAGCACAAACAAAGGTTGGTGGAGCACACCAAAAGAGAACTTTTCCAAAGCTTCACTCTCTCGGTCCTTGGGAAGACCTTACCAGTACATCCTTTAATTTGTCACCTCAGTGGTACCATTATCATATGAAAGAGATGATCTTAAACTTTATCTGCACACAAGCTTGGTTCTAGACTTTCAGTTACTTACTGGTGAAAAGCCAACATTTTTGAAATTTGAAGCTCTGTCATCCATTAGCTTTTCCATTTCCACTTTCCACTTGCAGGTAAAAGATGAAGGTTGTGTTTGAAGCACTGACATGGTAAAAAATGCCAACATCACATAAGGAAGAGTGGTGTCCATAAATCATTGCCTGAGTAGTAAACCTTTAAGAAGAAACTCACACTTTTCATTGTTTTGTTTACTCTTATAATCATTTCATAAATTATAAATTACTTTTACAGAAGATTTTAAGGAAAAGCTAGATTATTTTCAGCTTTTCTTTTTATGCGCACAAATCAAAAAAAAAAAAAGAGATAAGCAAAACAAAGATTTACTCCCATATTAAGAATAAAACTAATAAATTTATTCAAGGCATAGGATTTTTTTTGATGGGTGGACAAGCAGACAAGATAGAGCATGTTTGATTTTGTTGCCAAAAATTATAAGTGGTTCATCTAGACAAATTAGACCTTCAGCAACATTGCATTTTTCATTTCTGTGCCAACTAAAATGCGAAGTTTGAACTAAAAAACCTGTATTGTTTAATACCACTGATATTTCAAGAACTACTAAAAGTAATTTTTAAAAATGCTATGCGTGACATATAATCTTAAAAATTATAAAATATAACTAAGCAACTTATATCATGCTGTATAGAAGTTGCAAGTGTTGATCAAATAGAGAAGACAGTATATTTACAGTACATGACTGAAGTCCCATCAATTGATTTTAAATAATAGTTTAATATAAAATAAATAATAATATAGTTATATTGTAATATTAAAATATTAATTAATATAAACTATAATAATAGTTTGATATGAAAAAATTATTGGTTATTGCAATGCCACAAATAATAACTGCTACTTTTTTTTCCTTCCCTTATAAAATGTGGTAAGATATCAAAATCTGAAACACTTTTTAAAGCATCCTAGAACTGTGTCTTAATATGAGGGAAGCTCATTTGGGATCAGGACTATAATAGTTGTTATTATCAGCTCTCTCTTGCTAGTTTTCTTTTGATAGAGAATGGCATAACACAAGTTAGTATAGGCCCCAAGATATTACAAGCATTCTTTGAGAAGAGATTTAAATAGCTTTTGTGCTTAGTTGTAGCTGAAGAATATAAAAATTAGCACTCCAAAGTGTCATGCTTCTGGATCACTCTACTCAGCAAGCCAAATTCTTATTATTTCATGTTTTACTCAGACCTCTAGGTCTAATACTGCAACCCACTATGTTAAAAAACATCAAAGTTCAATATGCTAATTCATGGTTACTAGTAAACTGAAAAATGAGAGAAGTTAATGAAAACTATCTTTGACATCAATGTAAGAAAAGTAAAGATTAAAAAAGGCTTATGTAACATTAATTATATTTCTGTTGAGCCTATGTGTGGTCAAGGACTAAGACTTAAAGGAAGATATGGTATTATGTTTGTTTTCCCACTGAAAAGCAGTGATTAGACTGTGTAGACTGATTGAAATATCAATAATACACAATATTACATGCTAGCCACATGAAAAAAGCTAAGCACATCGTTTCTAAAGTGTTATTTCATTTTTTAATTATGATCTATTTCTCCTTTTGGGGAAATAACATAAATCACAGTGAGTTAGAATATTCTATAGTGTTTCGAATTACTTGTAAACATTAGTTTTTACTGGGAAAGTTTCCTTAATTCTATTTCAAGTCGCATGAAATACTTGTTAGAAAATGCAACCAGAAATCCAGACTCTTCTATTTCTTTTTGTAGTGAGGAAAGCAACCTGTATAATCAACAGACAAGAATATTGAAAAGATGTGATTTTACATTGTAGCGTGGCAATAGGGCTCAGTTGTTAACTGGTGCTGTTTCTCTATGTGACCATCTAGTGATATAGATTTTAAAATTTGAATCTGTAATTAAATTTAATATTAAAATTCTGGTCAAACAAACCAGTCACCACTGTCATTTCTTAGGTTTCTTTTGGTTAAAAATTTTAAGCATATTGAGAGAACAGATTTTTTTAATAAAGACATTAGCAACATTACTTGTGGTTCTCAAATTGAACATACACCAGGGATACAGAGGTTATGATGATACCTAAAAATAAGATTTGCTGTTAAATAACCTTTCATCACTGAAAATGAAATACATTCATTTTCCTCTGTAAAAAGTAGAGAGCGCCATTCTCAGAAGAGTAATTTCACACTGTACTTCTCTTCCTGAAATAAGGTTATTTCTGTCATTTGTCTATAGTTTTCTCTCACGTGTTTCTAGCTTATACCTCTCTGTTCCTCTCAGATTTCATTTATCTCTAAAAAGAGATAGCCTAAAGATTTGGGAGCCAAAAAAACCCATAGTTTAAAATATTTCTTTCAAAAGACAGCATAACAGGATGAAAAGATAAAGGTAGTTGATATGAAACATTACAGGGATTTTTATGATAATTTTGGAGAGTTGTATTGACATCCATAAGACAATTTCAACTGACACATAAAAGGTGGAATTTCTACTCTTTAAATATGGAGAATTCTATGCACCAGAAGAATTTCTAGGTAAATCAGTTGACAGGTCAGGTGCAAAAGTAACACTGAATTAACTAGTTCAGGCTGATCTACAGCTGTGCAGTTCTAGGACAGAAGTTAAAATTGTTTATTGTTAGTCTATGAAGTTTTTCAATCTTCACAGTAGGCAGATACTCTTTGGATTATCATTGAAAGATGGTGGACCAATCATTTTAGAATAAGTAGAAATTGACATTCAAATAAATCAACTGCTAGTCATAATCCCTTCTAAACTTATTATCACAAAGAAAAAAAATTGTATTTCTTAAACAATTTAGGGTATCATTTGCTATCTAGGATTGTAAACTGTATAATATTCCAATGATTCCTACAAATAACAAATGACAATTCACTCCTAGAGAAATTCCAATTGGACACAAAAAGGACTTTTTTTACAATGAGAATGATCAGTCATTGGATTATTTTGATTTTTCCTGTGGGCTTCTCCCAAACTGTAAGTAACAAGCATTGCTAATAAAGTTGGTATCCTTTTTATTTCAGTTCATACCAGTCCACTTCCTTATATGTGGACCTTATTCTAAGTTTTTGTTGCTACAGACAGAGGTTTATATAACCCTTAGAATAGAACCATAAACTAATACTACTACATGTGAATCTCACAAAAAAAATTGCTGAAAATTTTGTATAGGATAGCAGTCAGCAATTTCACTGCCTAGACTAGTGAATGAAATAGTCACACCAAAACTACAAGGAAGAAAAAGTGCTTGTAAAAGTAAGATATTATGCTATTTTGTAGGTCTATATTCCATGAACAGGGTAGCATTCTTTGTATAAGCTGAGCCATGCAAGTGTATTTTATCAGGAGATTAACACAAAAGACATTCTAGTTCAATATTACTATGCTGCATGCAAACTGTAACACATTCATTTTATGTACAAAATAGGAAATTTTTCATAAAGATATATTTTAATGAATGTTGGCATCAAAATATTACTGCCAAATCTGATATCTTGTAAGCTCATCACCAGCACAGCAGATGGAACTGGTTTTGCTCTGTGAACATTAAGATTCCAAGCAATATGTTTAGCACCCCTTTTATGACATGCTTATTTCTCCAAATCTATTTGCCCTAACCTCTTATGACAGCTTGGATTGCAGCCCTATTCTTTCAGAATACCCTCCACTGCTGCTGTGGGAATTGATTGGCAGGTTATCATATGTGAGAAACCTGGCACCAGCATCCTGCTCAGGACTAAACCTGACACAGCTGGCCCTGGCCTGGTAGCTGAAAATTCTTCAAAAGTTCAATTTCTGGGCAGGGGAGAAATAATACAGATAGAGACAGTCAGTTCCAACTCTGTGAAATACTGATTCTGACCTGTTTATTAATATCTTAAGGAGAGTTGTTATGAATTTTTACCAAGGACCTTGGACTCAAGAGAAAATTCTAATATATAGTAACATCTAATTTGTTATAGCTGTGGCAAAGTGCAATCTTTAAGACAATAAAAGGTGTTGACAAAATATTAATGGTGGTGAGGAAGTAATATTTTTTATAATAAGTCTTTAAGATTTCTGACATCAAATATTTCTATCTAGGGTGCCATCAAGGCACAACACCTCTAACTACCCTTAATAAAGGAGAAAATTGCTTGCATCATTACACTGGCAATATTAAATCTTATTTGTTTGTCAAATATGTGTAAGACCTTCAGCATTCAGCAGCTAATAGTAAGGATTTGTATTTTGGAATGGATGCTGGAATGGCTGAGAAAACAAAACCAAAAAAAACCCTCTTGTAATTAGACATATAAGTGAAAAAGCTTGCTTGGCAGAAGTCCAATACCCAATATTAATGTAAATAGCCATTACAGCAACTTTCTTTATTGCTATTCTCATGAGATCTAATGACACAAAAAACAAAGATGTGCCAACTGTTGTTTACTATGATAATCTGTTACAGACAGAAAATTAATGCATAAAATGCCATTGTCCTCACAAATATGAAAATAAAATGCATTTTCATTTCACTTTTAGATCATAACAGTCTTTTGTGTAGCTATCAACTTTTCCAGTCTATGATTGATAGTATGATTCCCTGAATTTAGTGGTGTGCTAGGCAGAAGAGCAACAGAAACTTTACTAAGAATATATCTTGCTGAACAAGAAAGGGAGTAAGATATATCTTTTACCTGATTTGAGACACAAAGGTATTTTAAACAACTTAAATCAACATCTTTCCAAATATTTCCCAAAATGATTACTAAAGTAAAATTTTAATATCCCTAAGAAAAAGGGAAAAAATATTAAGTGTTCAAATGCACATGTTTTAAGTTTAATAAGTCCAACTGCTGGGTCCTGCATTTTGGCCACAATAACCCCTGCAGTGTTACAGGCTGGGGACAGTGTGGCTGGACAGTGCCCATGAGGAAAGGGACCTGGGGGTGCTGGTCAACAGCCGGCTGAACACGAGCCAGCAGTGTGCCCTGGTGGCCAAGAAGGCCAGTGGCATCCTGGCCTGTATCAGGAATGGTGTGGCCAGCAGGAGCAGGGAGCTCATTCTGCCCCTGTACTCAGCACTGGTGAGGGCACACCTTGAGTGCTGTGTCCAGTTTGGGGCCCCTCAGTTTGGGAAGGGCGTGGAGACGCTTGGGCACGTCCAGAGGAGGCAACAAGGAGGGGAGGGGAGGGAACACAAACCCTGTGAGGAATGACTGAGGGAGCTGGGGCTGTTAGCCTGGAGAAAAGGAGACTCAGGGGTGACCTTATCACTCTCTACAACTTCCTGAAAGGTGGATGTAGCCAGGTGGGGGTTGGTCTCTTCCTCCAGGCAGCAGCTGACAGAACGAGAGGGCACAGTCTTAAGCTGAACCAAGGCTGGATATTAGGAAGAGAGTTTTTTTATAGAAAGGGTCATAAAGTACTGGAATTGTCTGCCTGGATGGGTGGTGGAGTCACCATCTCTGGATGTGTTTAAAAAAAGACTGGATGTGTCACTCGGTGCCATGGTCTAGTTGAGGTGTTAGGGCGTGGGTTGGACTCCATGATCTTGAAGGTCTCTTCCAACCTAAGGATTCTGTGTGTGATTCTCTGTGTGATCTAATTAGCTAATCATGTCCCTAGTCTGAATTCTGCTCTCAACTTTGGAAAACTTACTGCACTAGAAAAAGAAGAAACAAACATTACTGTGTATCTAGATGATCTCTGTCTTCACCTCCCTTCTTTTGTCACTCTAAGAAACTGGTTTCAGGGAAAGATTTTGATTTTTAAGACATATCTCTGCTCAGATCAGAACATTTAAAGAAAAGGCTTTTTTCATGTTTCTCTTTCTTAAATATTTACAATTAGTTCATGACTTGGAACTACTAGTCCTACTGTATTGTACTTGATATACTTAGTATAGCAAGGTTGATTTTGATACCAAACTGGGAGGAGCTTTCACTCTCTCAAAGGCAGAGAAGTCCTACAGAAAGACCTTGATAAATTAGAGGCTTGGGCAACCACCCTATGCATGAAGTTTAAAAATGTGCTGGATGCCACATCAGATGTCTCAGATGTCTGAACAGACAGACTGGATGCATGGACAGAATGGGGAGTGAGAGGCTGGAGAGCAGCACTGCAGAAAGGACCCTGGAGTTCCTGGTCAATGGCAAGCTGCCACATTTTCTACCCCTCTGAGGGTCCCTGCCGGGCTAGCTCCAGTCCCTCAGGGGGGAAACTGTTGGCGAAGACAAAAGATAAAAGACTAAAAAGGCGCTCCCCCTCTCCAGGTACAGTTTATTCCATGAGAACCTGATGAGGAAGTGAGAGAGAGAGCAAGAGAGAGGGAGGGAGGGAGGGAGGGAGGGAGAGAAGGAAGTATCAGAAGGAAGGGAGGGAGGGAGGTTGTCTTTCATTTAAAACATAGTATCTATATGTATTGTGAAGACATCATGTGACTTCATACAGTGCTTCTCTTCTGCATAAAATAGGTTGAAGACAATGAAGGATATGACATGGATTGTCTGTGACATGGATTGTCTGTGGAAGATCTGAGNCATCTTTTTGTGTGGATTTTACAAGACTTCTGGTACAGTTTTAACAAAACTACTTTGTGAAATACAACAGCAAGCTAAACACGAGTCAGCAGTGCCCTGGCAGACAGGAGGGCCAACCCTGTCCTGAGGGGCATCAGGCACAGCATCCCTGCCAAGGGAACAGATTGTCCCACTGTGCTCTGCACTGGGACAGCCTCACCTCGAGTGCTGGGAGCAGTTCTGGGCACTGCAAAATGAGCAAGATATAAAGCTATTAGAAGGTCCAAAGGAGGACAACAAAGATGGTGAAGGTTCTGAAGGGGAACTGTGTGAGGGCTGATGTCACCTGGTCTGCTCAGACTGGGAGAGCTCATTGCAGTTACAGCTTCCTCATGACGCGAAGGGGAGGGGCAGGCACTGATCTCTGCTCTGCGGTGACCAGGGACAGGACCCAAGGGAATGGACTGAGGTTGTGTCAGGGGAGGTTTAGGTCAGATATTAGAAAAAGCTTTTTTAACCCAGAGGGTTGGGCACTGAAACACGAAAGTGGTCACAGCACAAGCCTGACAGAGTTCAAGAAGTGTTTGAACAATGTTCTCAAGCACATGGTGTGATTCCTGGGCTCCTTGGCCAGGAGTTGGATTTTGATGATCCCTGGGTCCCTTCCAAATCAGGATATTCAATGACTGTGATTCTATGATACATTCTTTGGTGTACTTATTGCACTTTGGTAATGAAATGCATTGAGATATAATTTATCATTACTGTATTTTTATAAAGTTTTTTATAAAATCAACAAGTGAGGAGATCTATTTGACTTTTTTTGTCAGTTTCACTTGATAAACAACTTATCGTTAATACAAGGCACATTGAAAAAAAAATCAAACAAAAACCTAAATTAATTTAGAATTTGGTAGATTTCTGAACCTTAATAATCAGAATTATCCACTGCATCTTATCTTGGTACACATTTTGTATAGAAATTTTACAGTGGTTTGATATTATTATATAATACGAATCCTGAAGGTTAGTAAGCACTGTGGTAGATTTAATCAATGGGTTTTTTGAGGGAAGTTTTAATTATGAGTGTACCTCATCTATAAACACTTGACTATAAAAATAAATTTTCTACAAAGTGTTCTTTCATTTTTGGAGTTGAGAAGCTGCCTAAAAAGAGTATCACAGTCCACAACATGTTCTAAAGCCTACAAAATAAGACTAGGAACTCAGTCTTCCAGGATTAATTCTTATTTCTTATGCTTTTGAGTAGCTAGATGATTATAAATGTACAGCTTGGTGTGCTGGATTGTGAAGCCAGGTTTCCTGCTCATTGCACACATGCAAGCCAGGTAAGGAATGAAGTGACATCAGGCAGCAATCAGTATTTTAACCATCATTTCCCCCATGGTGCTGAATCATTGAGAGAAAGAACAAGGTCTCTTAGCTTTTGCCTGTTTATCTTGATACTGAAAAGAAACCAGATTACTAAAATTCTGCAAAATGGGGATCCACTACAAAATGGTTTAGTTTATCATAAGAGACAGCTCAAAAAACAAGAAACAGGATAGGGTTGGGCATCTGGTGAGAACAGAGGGGCAGATGGGGCCAGGATCCTCATTACAAAAATTGGCAAAGATATTTAATTTTGTATTTATTTTTTTAAATGCCTAAACCCAGAAGTGTGTAGAAGTGAGCATCTGGGAAGAGACAGATGGGGTAGGGCAAAACGTACAGCTGCCAAAACCATAGGAAACAATAGAGTAACTTCTAGAGAGACCGCTTGAAAGAGAAATTCTGAGGAAAAAAAATATGAGTTAAAATATTTTTTAAGAGCAAGTCATGTAGAAATATGGAGAGTATAAATGGAAAGTGCAAGTTTTGCATTACTGAAATGCGAGCTATGTGGCTACTGCCATATATAATGAATTAAAATTCCACTTACAAACTGTTCTCTAATCAAAGTGAGCTCTCGAATCAGGAGAGAATGGTAGGAATAATATGATAAACTGTAGAATAAAATTCATTTGTACAAACAGCATTTGAGAAAACTTTACAAAATCAAGTTAAGCCAACAACACAGACAAAGAGAATCCTTTAAGTTATAGACTGGAGGTTAGAGAAGTCTTCTAAATGTAAGAGATTTTCAGTCAGGTAAAGGAATAAAAAAATACAAAACTTGATAACTAATACCCTTTAATAATGTATTAAACAAAGAGTTAATTGAAAAACTATTCATTGAAAAAGGGAAAATGGCCAATTCTGCAGTCTGACAAATTGAAACATTGCTTATGAAGCTTCAGCTGATTTATTCTGGGGTTTTCACCTTTATATTTTCTTTTGCTTCTAAGTTTGAAAAATGGCCAGCTCACTCTCCACCCTCAAGTTTTAGAAAATAAAAAGTTTTCCTGAGTATGGTCTGTCAGCATAGAAGAGGTCTCTCAGAGAAGCCTTACAGCTGTAATAATTGCAGCTTTTATTTACTAGTGAATGCAATGCTAGCCAGTGAACTGGGCTGGTAGAGTTTCAGCATTTGAGATAAAGGCAACCAAAAGATATTTTTGCAACATCTTCCAGAGCAGTTACTCGTTCTCAGCAGCAGAGAACAGAGATTCTCTCCAGGACAGAGCACTTCAAGCCACACACTAATGTAAACCTGATACAAATAAGCATATTGTTTGCATGATAATATCTCTGTGATAGATAAACTTGCAAAGGAGGATCCCTTGGGATCATCTGATCAGTCACCTTAATTTTACATCCATAACCCCCCTCTGCTATCAGCACTGCAGTAGAAATCAGGCAACAGCCTCTAAGGAACAGAGCCAGGGTCACAAGGGCTTCAGTCACCACAGGAATGTCACCAAAGTCACCCAGGGGTTGTGCAGCTGGATTTGTGTTAAATCAAAAACTAGTCAGTTCATAGAGAGCATCATGTGCCTCTGTTTTCCATTCTCAAAACTGCTGTAATAACAGAAATTATGCATATCACACACAAGTTTGGTTTTTTTTTTTTTAATGAAACACAGCAAGAAACCCAGTTCTTTCTAACAGAAAAGGGTAAGTGCAGGCATCAGTAGAAATATGAAGGTAACTATTGCAGTCAGAGAGAAAAGGGGTGGAGTTTCTCTCACTGTTTAATTCCATACCCCCCACATCCTGGCAGGGGCGGTGTTTCAGCAGGAGAATGAACAGCCAGGCAAAACCAGAACAGGTTAACACAAGTGGGTTTAATTTTCCTACTGGGCTTGAAACCAGCACAGTAACATAGCCAGAAGAAAGAATTCAGCCACTCCATGGCCACTCAAATCTGAAGATTAGTACTAAAAAGTATTTAAAAACAAATCCCACATTTTTTAGAAAACATGTTGCAATTGAACTATTTTGCTAGCTGAAGAACATTAAACAGAAAGTGACTCACAAATATAAGACAGTAGAACAGATCAATATTCTTAAATTTAAAACATAGTGTTTCAGCCTGCCTGCTTTCACATGAACAAAGGACTAAAAATAAGTATAAATGTGAGAATACTGAATTTTAAATGATTGCTATCCACAGCCTGACACCGCTATTCATAAATGCATTTGATTTTTGTTGAGAAATAAATTTGCCTACTGTGCCATTACTACTGAAGGCAAGTGAATTAACCACTATACTTTTTTTAATGTTGTTTGTTTTTAATTTTGTAATACTTTAATAGCCTATATTACCTCTTACTCCTGCCTTCCTGTAGTCTTCAGCTAGGTTACCTAGCTAAACATTAACCTTTTAATGTTAGCTTAGCTAAAACAACTACTGAAAACTATCAGAAGACGTTTTCTCCACTGAATTACTTCTCAGCTGAAACAAACTCCATTTTGTATTACTTTTTGACATAGAATCTTTTTATGGAAGAGAAATTGAAAGAACCTTCAATTTTGAATTAGTATAAATGAAAATCTATTAAGTCTATATATTTCAGTATTTTTCAAATCAGACTTATTGGGTTTTGTTTTTTTTTCTGCCATGAAAAAAACTTCTTCCTAATTCATATCATACTACATACAAATAATTTACAGGTTTTTAGTTTATATTTGAATTTTACAGATACCATAACAGAAATCAAGGATGTATAAGGTTAGGATTTAAGCTCTGCATATGCCTTATTCTTCAATACATTACATTTCTGGAACATAAGAGCTAAATTTCAAAAGGTTTAATATACTGACGATTTCTCTTACCCGTCCTGTTCCTCTAATGACTTTTCAATCTCATATGGGTAGTTATCCTCAAAATAATCAACATAGTAAAGCTTGAAAGTCTGAATGACTCGGGAGAGCCTTTTAAGAAGCAATATATCATTGTTTTTTTCATGGAAAACCAGAAAAACCACTCTTGTTAATGTCACCTGTTAAAGCCGAACAATGGTAAAGAAGACTTTAGGAAGAAATGAAATAATAACTTTTAAAATTACACATTCTTTCAACAAAATTTATTTTTACCAATGCCCACTCCTGTTTTGGTACATGGTCATAAAAGCATAGTTTTCTTAAAGATATATACTTGGCAATATATTTGGCCTCCCAGGATTTCACAATATGATTCATAAACTGATTAGAGATACCACCCAAGAAAAAGAAAAAAAAAAACCCTTGCTTTGTCTTGTTAAATGATATTGAAAAATGCCTCCTAGATATTTAAATATGTCTTTTCAAAATAGGCAAACACTAGGCCTAGTGAAAAGAGATAATTTGTTTCATTTAATAACGAGAAAAACTATTTGCTTAATCAAATAAATGTTTGGAATATATTCTCCAGAATAGATTTTTTGTTTTACAATTTAAAAAGCCCCAAAAATTACCTTCAATCTCTCCACCCCTTATCCACGAGCAAACACTTCAAAGATAATATTTCTGATTCCCGTTGCTGAAAGTTTAAACTTTAGATGTTTTCTTGCTTAAAGATATGGCTACCTGATGCATTGCTTCTCCTAAAATGCATTCACTGAGCCTATATCATAGAAAAGCACATATTGGAGGAGAGCTGAATTGACAGTATATATCATGAAGGTGTGACCAAGCAGAGTAAGTCTGGCTAGAAAGAACTGCTACATGAAATCTTCAGATTTCGTTCTTAAGGAGTTTTCTTTATTCCAGAATTGAAACATTTTCCTGAATATGCATTTTTACCAACTCTCCCACTCACTGCTGTTTCAAGAAATACATACAAAACTAGTGGTTAATGTAGAAATTACAATTTAAAACAAAAAATAAATTAAAAATATATAATTCTTAATTTTAAAAAATAATCATGCGAGAGGTAAAAAGTTGTGGTGGATTTCAAAGTTCTTAAAGGATTGTTAGAAATCATTGTCTCAAAACGATAAACTCAGGTTCCATAAAGGTGCCATCTTTTTCTTGTTGTTTTGTATTTTGCTTTTTTTTTTTGTTTTTTTTAAATGAATGATAATGTAGGGGAACAAAAATAAAAACAAGGAAAATAAAATATCATCATTAACATTCACTGTCTAGTACCATTTTCTGATTGCACAGAGAAGGAATTCCCATGTCTGGACCTGAAAATTGATCACTGTCTGAAAAAAAAAAAAAAGAAAAGAAAAAAAAAAGCTTTTTCGCAGTTCCTTCAGGGATTTTTCTCGAAGTATCTGCCACAGAAATTCAGCTGTAAATACTTTTAATACTTTTATTTCAAGGAAATTTACCCTCAGACATTTAATTCTATTAGTATTTCACCTCAGGGTAAAAATTTATGAAACACAGTTTCTAGATAAAATTTTGTATGCTTGAGGAAGTAACTCTCAATGAATAGAAGAAGATGAGGAACTGAAATTTAAACCTTTTTAGTCTAAATGGATGAAAGTTTATAAACGTGTAATCCATCTGTCTGGTTTGGTTTGACTTTCTTAGCACACATATGTAAAAATCAGTAGGTGCCTAAAGTCTGATAAAGGATACAGAGGAAGAAGGTAAGTTTCTGCATTGTGGAAATGCTGGTGTGTCAAGGTTTGACGCCGGCACAAAGCCAGTGCCCCCACGAAAATACACTATCCCTGGTGTCTGTTGTGAGATGTGACCAAAAACAGAACAAAGCAAGTTCTAACTTTGGAACAAAAAGGAAAAAATTTTATTACTTATACTATATAAAGAAAACACACACAGAAGGGGATGAAAACCTTGGAAACTCTCCTCCTCCCCCCACCCAAATTCACAAACACAACACAGTGAGACAAAACTCAAATTCTCAATCAAGTTACTATCTCTCAGAATATCAATCCTCAGTCCATTA
>VXBS01010428.1:62119-79384 GCA_013400255.1 Sitta europaea
GAAGGGGGTTGCCTGATGTCTCTCAGGGTTCCTGCTCTTCTTCCAGCCTTCCATCCTGCAGGAACTCCTCTCCCCCTCTCTGCCCAAGGCCTACCTGGCCAGGCCGCATGGCCTCCCCTGCCCCGGCCAGCCCGCAGCTGGGCAGGGGAGCCCTGAGCTCCTCCACAGACCGGAACCAAGAGAGCGTTCTCCTGGGAGCCCTCTGCTTTAACCCCCTGTGTGCTCAGAGGTGGATCCCTGTCCTCAGTGGCCACATCAGGTGCCAATATTCAAACCTGAGCACCCATTGGTTTGACCACTGAATCTGAAAAAAAAACTCACTTCCGTTTCAAACCACCACATGGTGCTACAGAGACATTTGCAGTCATATAGCACGAGCTATTCCACAAAAACAAAAACTTTATATTGCTTCTTGTAAGGCTATCCTTCCTCTATTAATTTTAATGTTTCTGCATCTGATTTTATGTCTTATGAAGTCCAATACTGATTCCAGTCTTTAAGGCAGGGAGAAAATGGGATTGATGAATAACACTAGAATCCTTCAAAGCCTTCTGCCTTACTGTATATTTGGACATGTTTTAAGTTGCGTAACTGGAGAGTGAGATACCACAAAGTCTTCAGAAATCTTTTTGTCTCCTCTTTTATTTGTTAGGGACTTCAAAGGAAATAAATTTAATACTTTCAGTGATTGATTCTACCGAGAAAATTCTTTATTTAATAATGATTTTTTAAATTTGGCAACGACTGAAAATAGTGAGAATAGTGACAGATAAAGAGCGGTCAAATGTTCCAGGCAGCATAGGCTCTTCTACTGTCTCATAATTTTAAATGTTTTAACTCCAAACTATGTCTTTTAAAGGCATTGAGAAATTTCCTTTCTTCACTGATGAACCAAAATTGACTTTGTTTGCAGTTGCAAGTTTTGTGGGGTTGCACACTTGATCTTGGACTTAGGGGTGGACATAAATTTTAAAATCCTCTAGTATCCCTAAGCATCTAAAGGAAGAAGAGTAATGGATAACACATATGGAAAACATGTTAAAAAAATTCATATGAAAGAATGTAACAGGCTAATTTTAGACAACATAGACTGTATGGACAACATAACACACTACTAACTTGCCAGAAATATAAGACCACAATAAGGCCTTTTTTTTTTTTTTTCTTTCTTTCTTTTAACCTGCCAAGGGAAAAAAAAATGGTTGGGTTTTTTGGGAGGATTTGGTTAGGGTTGGGTTTTCCTTTTGTTTGTGGGGTTTTTTGTCCATGATCATTTTTACACTGATTCATAAATTTTTTTTAAGCCCCAAGAACCAATTTCTCCCTCCTTCTCAATTGAATAAGTAATTTAGCAGCTCAGCAATTGCTCTACAAAAAGAATTCCCCTCTTCCCCATCATTACAAGGACTGTGAACCCAGTACATTTTGTACCTGCCATTAAAAAGTCAGTCCAAGCCATGAGCAGCTGCTGAGTCATGATGAATATGTCTGACAAAAATTCAGAAAGTATGATTCAAATATTTCATACAAATAATAATTTTTGTGAGATATGCTTAAGAAATGGTGATTTTTTTTCTAATTGGCAGTTGCATTTTTTATCTTACTGGCCCATATTTATAGTTTACAGTAACAATAATTTATGACAAATGTCAGAATATATATTTTATGCTTACATGTTTTTCTACTTACTTTTCTATTTTAATAATATAGTAGATATTCTTTAAAATGCTCATTTCTTCCTTTCTTGTAATGTAACTTCATTTTTCTCTCTCTCTGTCTCATATAAATTTTGTCAATTATATCAGTCACTGCTACCTGGAAAAAAGAGACATTGAAATTAATTATTGATATCAGGATTTTTATACTTTCTGAATATAAATGGTTATTTAGTGGATGGTAAAACAACTTCATAGGATGAATCACAGAAAGAAGACTCAAATATTTTAAACAGTTGATCTTTTCAAATATCCTCAAGAAGTCTGTTCAAAATGAAACACAATA
Organism: Sitta europaea; assembly: GCA_013400255.1. Taxonomy (NCBI): domain Eukaryota; kingdom Metazoa; phylum Chordata; class Aves; order Passeriformes; family Sittidae; genus Sitta; species Sitta europaea. The sequence goes on from VXBS01010428.1 coordinate 64,121, forward strand.
ATATTTTCTGCCTACCCTATGCTATTAACTTTTGTGTAGGCGTATGTGTAATTTTACAGATTTCCACAGGAGATTTAGAAAACAGGTCAAGGTGACAGCAACTCTGTTATATAATTTCCATTACAAAACTCTAAACCACATAAAAATCAATTTGAGCTTTTATCACAAATTAAAAAGGACGACAAAGAAATTGATTTTTGTGTGCATGTTTAACCTGAGGTGTTAGACTTATGGACATAAAGACACAAAAATTTTCTTATGAAACCATGAACCTCTTAAAGCACAATAGCCTTTCTCAGGAATAATATAATACAAAACTTTCTCAGCTCTTCTTCCTCTATGTTCTTCTTCCCCTCAAACAGGCTGAATCAACTGATAAAAATATATGAGGACAAATGAATTATAGAATCATAAAACGGTTTGAGTTGGAATGGACCTTAAAGACATCTAGTTCCAACACCCCTGAAATGGACAGGCACACCTTCCACCAGACCAGGCTTCTCAATACCCCATCCAACCAGGCCTTGAATATTTCCAGGCACAGGGCATCCACAACATCTCTGGGCAACCTGTTCCAATGCCTCATTACCCTCACAGTAAAGAATTTCTTCTTTATATGGAATCTTTCTCCATCTTCTTTATAAGATTCTTTTTATATCATGAAAAGTCACAAGCTCACCCTGGAGCCTTCTCTTCTCAACTGTGCTTTATCTTTCCTAACCAAATCCCCATAACGCTGAATAGTGTTCCTATATTCTTCCCCAGGGACACATTCCCGGTTCCTCTGTCTGTGCATTTTCTTCTTATGCTTTACTTTGACCAGGAGGTCCTCATTGAGCCATGCTCTTCTTGGGCCTTCCTTGTCCAAATTAACACATGTGGGAATTGAGAGCTCCTGTGCTCTAAGAAAAATGTCCTGTAAGAGCTGACAGCTCTGTTCAGCTTCATTGTCCCTGAGGGCCATTTCCCAGGAGATCTGATACATTGCTGCCTTAAACAACAGAAAGTTTCTTTCCTAAAGCACAGCATGCAAACTCTACTCTTCACAGGGTCCATGTCCCTCAAAACTCTGGATTCCACCATATCATGACTACCGCCCGGGCTGCCACCAGGCTTGACATCTCTAATTAGTTATTCTGTGTCGGTGAGCAATAGGCCTAGTAACACTTCTCTTTTGGTCAGAATAAAAAACTATTCTTGACTACCTCCAAGATTGTCCTGAACAGCTTACAGTTTGCTGTGCCACTTTTTCAGCAGGTGCAGTGCTCCAGTCGTGCATTTTGTTCCACCATGTGTCAACAACAGCAATTGGGTCATAACGTCCAGCTCCTCCTGCTTCCTACCCATGAACTGGGCATCGGTGTGGGGGCACTTCAGCTGGGATATCGACTGTGTCACCTTTACAGGGGAACATCCCTTAATTCCCTTGAGGAATTTCATAGCTGTTTCCCTGTTGGCTCCTAATGCATTAACACCCCTTGTCTCTTCCCAAAAAATCTTGATAGGCCATCATGAATCAGTAGTTTGGACAGCTTAAAGAATCACTATCAAACATATTGGAAAGAAGTAGGTTTTAATATAAATTTGTGAAAGTGCAACTTCACAGAGTTCAATGGCAAAACTCACTCATTTACTTATTTCATAGATGAAGCCCACATAGGAAAATTTGACTAGAATTAATTTAGGATGATTTACAGGATTAGCGGGCGGGGATGCAAAAGAAGAAAGGGTATAAAGGATATAGATACAAAAAGAGAAGAGTGCAAAAGGGGTTAGCAACACTTAACCATTAACTAATTTAACATTTATAAAATTTTTCAATAGGATTTGCTAGAATTGTACCAATGACATTCATGCTGTTACCAATGCACACACATGCACCCAGGCAGCAAGATACATCTCCATTTGTGTGTGTAAGGGTACCTAACAAAAATTCCCATTGGGTTCAGGGGAATACTCATCAAACCCTTAGTGTTTCTCACCAGGTGACGATTGCGCCTCGAGGAGTATGTTTGCAGGGCAGTTTCAGACCTTTAAAAAATAATGATGGTACCCTTCACTCAGGCTGTGATTCAGGGGAATAATTTGCCATGGTTAAGAAGTAGAATTGCTAACCCTTCATTCCCCACTTTGGTCAGGTAGCTGATATTCCTGGTACCGTCAGAACTGTTTCCACTTTTACCTTGCAATTGCTCCTGATATGGTCAGGGAGTTGTGTTCACCACACAACTGGTGTGGCAAAGGGGCACTTCACAATTCAGCTCGTTCAGTCAAGCCTTGTCAAGAGCTCCTGAGATCACAGAGTGGGTCCAAGGAGGAGGGGGTTGGGGTGAGGGGAGGACCACACGTTAACACTCATTGATTCACACATACAAGATGTTAAAAGGCATTGATTCCTCAAGAAAGAAGAAAAAGAATGTCACAAGTGTTTGACAAGATTTGGAATTGAACATTTTATATAATGATATTAAGAGTTCTAGTTTCTACCAGTAGCTCAAACAAGTATAAAAATATTTTTAAAAGGTGAAAACCCTTACATTATTTGTCTATGTAAATCTCAAATACAGATATAGAAACGTAAAATGTTTATTGCATTTTCTTGTAATTAAAAATCAAACCCAGAAACTTTGAAAATAATAATATTAATAAAAGGACAAGACGTGTTGGGCTATGCAGCTTAGGCTTCAATAAACAAGATCCATTTGAAATGTTCACATGCTTACTCTTCCTTCCTATCAGAAAATACAAACCAATGAAGGACATTTTCATTACTTTGATTAATACCACTACAAAGTTTTATACAACACTGGAATTAATTACATTTTCTAACCTGACTTATCCTAGCAAATTTGAAATGCATGGCTCTGCAAATGTGATTATTTTTAAATATAGCACTCGAAAAATATTTACTTCACTTTTTTTGGAAAAGCAGCAGAATAAAAAAAGTTAACAATGAAATATGCATAGGCACTAACAAAAACTTTCTCCCAACATGTTCTATTAGCAAATTTTTTAATGTCTTGTTGAAAGAACGTACAACCCAAACTTGAACTTATTTCTATCAAAAGTGATGATACATTGCAATAATCTGGAAGCTTGCTGTGGAAAAACTCAGAAAAGCAGAAGGAGAAATCTGGGCCTGTTTTTTTGACTTGCTGTGAAGACAGATCTAGAGAAAGATTTTTCTACTAAAGCATAGAGGAAGAAAAAGAATATTTGAAAGCTGAAACAGGATTTGAAATATGAAACAAGATCTGACCTCTTACCTCCCCCATCCTGAAAAAGAGTCAGAACAAACTTGTGGAGGTTCAAATTTTATATCCTGGGGCAAGTATATCTTCAAATATTTCAGCTGCAACAAAAATATAATTTTCATACCAAATGAAGTGTCGAACAGACAGTTTTGGGTATGTGATAGTGTTCTCAACACATTACTCAGTAAATATACTAGCACCTTCAATCCTTCCTTCCACAGTATCCCGTTTAATTTCAGTTTTTAAGAAGATCACAGTGTAAAGAGTATTTATCTACTAAAAGATAGAAAAATATTTTTTTAAAGTCTGTCTAGAAATGCCAATTATTTCTGTTTCTGTCATACATCCAGACCTTTGATTGGCAGATAATAAAGTTGGGTTAAGAAAGAGAAAGATTGATGAAAGAGAGCAATAAAATTTAGGTGTTCTTGTTTAACTACAGGGACAGTCTCATGCAAAGTTAGCAACTTTCATTTTGACTACTTCTTCCCTTATCTCTAAGCAGGCAGATATGCTGCTAAAATCTAAGAATAAGTATAGCTATTTTCTTGTGCCTGTGTGCAATTTGCATGAAGCTCTCCTTTAATTTCTGAATTTCATCAGTGTCAAAATAGAAATAATTATTTTCATTTTAAAGCAATTAACCATTACTTATAAAAATAAGAAAATAATAAATTAAAATAGAAGTTCTTGCAATATTTTTTCTCATTTCATGAAATTGTGACAAGCTATATATATATATATATATACAGCAACACCTTTTATCCTCTACATTGCCACTAGCCTCATCTAGCTAAATGTGTAAATAAATACACAACTCAGAAGAATTCAGAAAAAGTCCAGTCTTTCCATACAAGAGAAGAAACTCAACAGCAGTTTCAAGAATTGCTTTTCCTTGAAAATGCATTTGTCATGTGTATATTGCAATCCTTCCCTGAACTCAAAAATTGTTCACAGTATCAGAAAATTAATTTATGTACCATATATATTCAGTAAATGCATGAATGCATGTCCTATCCTGACAAAAAGTATGCATCCTAGGGGAAAACTTAATTAGAAGTTAAACCATAGCAAACAGGCATCAGGATGCACTTATTCAATATGAAAAACAATCTGTTGGGAAAAAAAAATTAAACAAAAGAATTTCTCATTCAACCTCATTCATACAGACTTTTGCTAGTGTAGTTAACAGTAAAATAGCTTTATTTGCTTGGTTATAATGTACAAAATATTTTAGTTAAATGTTTGGCCAAGTAGACGGCTGGATAATAGGCCATCTGAGACTTTCTGGACAAGGAAGTGGTTTGTCTTCTTTGAGAGCAGAATATGCTCATCTCAAAAAAACTATGTGCATTGCAGATGGAGTTTGAAGGAAGAATAACTACAAAGGCACAAGAGTCAAGCGTGCAAAATGAGACATTTCCAAAGCACTGGATCACACCCATTGGAACTGTAGCAGGGAGCACCAGCATGGGCTGATAGCAGGGACATTGAGATAAAGGCACGAGAACACACCACAGGGGCACCAGAGGCCCAGTACAAAACACTGAGAATATCTTCTGAACCTTTAGAGCTAGGTAAAGCAGTGTTGAGGGCAAACAAAGCTAAAACAGTGTATGCAAAAATAACTCATGTGGTAAAAATGGGAGGGAACAAGCAAATAAGTGTAAAAAAGCCAGACTCAACAAAGTGTGAACAGATGAAGACTACAGAGCAGCATTCCACTTTTAACGACACCATGTTTCACTAACACCATTGCATATCTACTATAAGGTTTTTCTCAGTGCATCTCTTTTTGATTCATCTTTGACCATATTTTGCTACTGAAACGAAGGAAACAAAGTAAAGCACTATTTTAATGGCATTGATAGCTTAAGTTAATTAAAATTTTAAAAGCAGCTTGTATGCATGTGGCTTTAGCTCTAGTCCTTCCATATGACAAAGTGGTTTAATACAGCTACCCAAAGTCAGAACAAAGTTGTATGCAGCACAGACAACAGCACTAATCTGAAGAGTGCTGGAAAAGAGAAGGAAATTAGATCTATTAACCTCATGGCTTTCTCTCACAGTAGAATACTCTACTTTCACTTTTTCTGGGGCAGGAAAGACTGATGACATTTTCACTTGTCACAGGTTCTGAATTGCACTTCTAAAACTCTCTAGTATCTCTTGGCAATGGAGCAATCCAAATTCTGATCCCAGTTTAACCTGTCTGGTACACCTCATCAGTGGAACAAGATGGTTTCAAACTACGGGTTGATTATTAAAGAGACAAAAACCTTCTCAGCATTTTTTTTTCTGCATGGATGGTGTTTTGAGAAAAGCATTTAATTCCACCCTGGAATGTGGTGAATTTCCAGTTAGACAGAACAATGGACCTGATGTGTCAGCTAAAATAGTCCGATTGGTGATAACATAAAAACAGAGGATTTCTTCATTGACATAGGTGAGCTCATTCCAAATTAAGCAGAGAAGAGAGAAGTGAGCATTTCTTCTCTCTGCTGTTCAAGTGCTAATTTCTCAGCCTGGGTAAAAAACTGGTCTTACTTAGGCAAATTCAGTCTTTCTTTTCTTCCTGTGCCAGAGTAGAAAGACTCCCTAAAAAGAATGTGTTAATGTTTAAACTGAAAAGCTTATGAAAATCTTGTTTCAAGATCGATGGCTCTATTTTACCCAGAGGAAAAATTCAAATGATCTATGCTTTTTGTAGACTTGGCAGGAGGGAGGGAGAGAAGGTCCTTAATTAGACATCTCTGAGATATGATCATAACATACCAAAGCATCACAATAAATTTAACAGCTAAGAGAACACACTATTTCCTTTCCTTCCCGTTTTGCCTCATGCACTTTATATCTCTGGGGAAATAGCTGAATATTATTTAAGAAAACTTTTCTTTTTGTTCTTTTTTAAAAAAAAAAAATTATAAAAACAACAGCAGAGGAAGAAAAATGAAAGGTTGTTATGGCACATATGGATCATCATGCAAATTAACCTAAGAAGACTAAGACCCCTGAGGTGGCATTATCCAGGTTGAAGATGTATTACTGCTATTTTTATTATAAGAAATGATAAACACAAAGGAAGACAATCTGTTTTCCAAGCTGTCTCAGAACTCCCTCTCTTTCTTATCAAGGAGTTGACTGAAAACACAAAAATTCTTTCCTTCATTTTTTGCAATAAATAAGCAGGAAGGGATTATGATTTATTCCCACAATAATCTCTATGCTTAAAAGTTGTGGAAGGGTATTTACTGTTCCAGTTTCTTGAAGGTGTTTCAAAATGTGTCAGTATTATTTGAAAATAGCTGCAGTATTTTACTGTGGACAGTAGACTTGTCTATCACTGAATTAGCCAGACAAAATAAATTCAGAACTATTCTACACTTTTTCAGAAATGTCAAACATTAGCATATGCACTTGCAAAGTTCATTGCTATTCTATGTCTAGCAAAAGCTATTACTAAAAAAATCAGTCAAAAAGAAAGAATTCTCCAAGTTCTTGAAAATAATACTCCATTTTGAACTTTCCTTTCATTTACTTCAGCACTGTTCTCTTGATCCTGTGGTCCTAGTCTACAGAATAGTTCACCTCCGAGTCTTTGCTTTCCTTTTTGAAACAAACATATTAAGAGGTGAGAGAATACTTTCACAATTTCTAGTGTAGCCTGTAGGACTTCCTTGGAACCTGAGGCAGAACAGCACTGTGTTGGGAGCACTGTGTCCTGCATTCTGTTTGTGGACCAGATTTCCTGTTTAAAAGAGGAAACTTTCTGCTGATAAAAAATGTATTTCAGTCCTTGTTGGGATTGCTTTTATCTGCAAAACCAACAACAGAAATAAAGGAAAAAAAAACTTTTAAAAATAGCCTGAATTCCTCTTTATTTCATTCAAAGATAGTGGGAAACACAATTAAGTAAATGAACCTCAGAATGCACTAAGCCAATCCAAACCCTTTTGGGCATGACTTTATTCCCCTTGCATATTATTATCAGAGAAAGATAAATATCTTCTTGTTTCCTTAATCTATCCTGCAGAACAGAGGTAACTTCTTATTTCATTCTACCTGGAATTTGGGTTCATTTAGTTTTCAAATCACTTCCTGAAGAATAACATGCAGCCAGCATGGCCACCTGGCAGTGTGGAAAATTAATTTAAAAAGAAAACTGTGGTCATGTGAATGAATTATGGATGCCAAGGCCCTCAAAAGCTTTTTATTTCAATTTATTTCTCTTTCATCACTGAGGAATAAAATTTATGCCTTTTAAACACTTTTTTAATTTCCTTGGTTGCAGAGATATTGCAAATGTGGAGCTCAGACACAGAAATAGCTCATCAGATTTGACCTAGTGGCAGATTATTTAGGAAAAAAGCATTTGGCATAAGCATAGGTCTATGAATACTTTTGCCTTTGCCTTGGACCTTTTGCCACTTTTTCACATCTTTTCACATATTATTCTAGTTTAACAGTTATGCTCAATTAAGAAATTATTAGCAATTAAACACTTTAAAATAACAAAGATGCGTGTGCATCTCAAGAAGTGATATAGATTAACAGATTTCTGAAAGCCAAATGATACATTATTGGAGTGATTTTACTGTAAAACAGGTTTCATTTGCTTCAAAATGCAAGTGTAATTTTCAAAAATTCTTTATCAGAAAATGAGTTATATTTAGGGGTCTAAAACTAGTGATAGGATTAGAAATGGCATTTTGGACATTTGGGATGCTCCTGGAAAAAGACATACAATGTAGAGCACTAAACACAATTTTTTCTCTTTTTTTATGAGTGAAGACATATTGTGAATAGGCTCAGTTACAAAGCTGGCAAAAATATATTTGTTTTTCATGTGATTAGAATGGGCTTCAAGAAGAAAACTATAAACCTTATATGAAACAATTCAAGGTCTAAGTATAATCTGCAAACATATATGCTTTTTGATTAAAAATCCAAAACAAACCTAACCCAAAAAATTTGCCTTTTTTTCCTCCATTTACAAAAAAAATAACTACTTAGCCCATGGAAAATGAAAATCCTGAATCAATCCTCAGTCTTTTTAATTTGAAAAATTTCTTTATGTCAATATATTAGCTAAGCATTTCTTCAGACATAAGCATTGTAGACTTATCTCTTCCTCCACAGCAAAGTTTAGTATCTATATGGTGACGCATTGTCCAAAACCAAATGCAAGGCACCACATCACCCTGACCTGGTAGCAATGCTTTTTTCTCCTGTCTGCTTTAGAGATATTATTCTCTCATAAAAGCCTTGGAAATAGCCTATCAATTTGTATGACATTAAATACTCTTCTTGGAATTGCTGCATTACAAAATACTCAGCTGCAGGGTGTCACTTAAGTAATTGCAAATAAAAATACTTAAAGGTCTGGTTTATATGGGCTAGAGATACTGTAAATTCACCTTCCATAGTAAATCTGCTGTGAAAGAGAATATGAAGTCTATGGAAAACAATGGGAAAGGGTAATTTCTGCTTTATTTGCTTTATCTTTACACCTTTCTTTATAGTCTCCTGTTCAGAGACCTAGATTACACAGTGGCATACTACCCTGATTTTTCATGTGTGAGACAGCACAGGATGTTATCTGACATTCCAGAAGGGAGAATGTATTTGATTGCCTGGTAGTTGTCTGTTTGGCATGTTTGCATATGTCACAAGACAGTGGCTTGTTTTATTGCAACCATCTATCCTGATTCAGAATAAAACTCACACTGCTGTGGCAGGAGTGTTGGAGGTCAGGTTATTTCTCTGTAGAAAATACTGGGGGGAAATTTTAGCCCTTGTTGAGCTACATATCATATTTCAATCAATACATGTTTTTTAATATACCTCATTATGTGCATCTAAGGAACTCAGAAGGGAAGATTTTGGAGGGAAATGATGATCTATCAAAACAGAAGGTTTGTAGAGATCGATCAAGTTCAGCTAAGCATTTTTTCAGAAGGCTTACAGGTGCAGAAAGAAATTTTAAGTATGAGAAGAGAATACTCTTGAAAGCATACAACATGTACTGCTGACAGCATGATGTTGAGGAGACTATTGACCAGTCTCTTGGGGATGTGGATTTTTATTCAAACTTGTTCCATGGAAATATTTGACCACTCTGTGCCTGCAGATATGAAGGATCCCTAAGTCACAGGTAAGATATTAAGAGATTTGGTATCTTAAGGGATTTTAAGTTATCATATCTGACATCTATATGACAGAGATTAAAGGAAAAATGGAAATTGATTTTCTTAAGTCCTCTGATTATTTTTATGTACTGTGTATCTTTTCTATGGTAAATATATAGTCATGTAACTACTCTGTAGCATTATTCCCTCACCAAAGTAAGTCTATCTTTATACTTAGATAGCTCTTATGCTTTCTGCTTTCTCCATTTGTTCATATGAAGACTTTATGATAGACTCTTCTACTGCAGTTTCTTGTAAGAAAATCTCATTATCTGAGTATGTGTTCAGTCTTCCAGTGAGAATCATTTGCAGTAAAACCTCTCTCATTTTTTCCAGATATCCATTTATATAAAATAGAACCAAGTCCCTAGTTCCACTGGGACAGACAGGATTTCTGCCTAATTTTGTTCTACTTTTCTCCCCTATAAATTTATTTTAGTTAGTTGCTGCTTCTGTCACTTTGGCTACCAAAAGCATTAATATAAATTTTCTCCTATACCATTTGCACCACTTTGATCTGAAAGGGCCATGAAACCACTCATGGAGTTTTTAACATTTCCAGCAGGAAAAACACTTTGCTGTCAAACCACCTTTTCAATAGTATTGATTGTCAACTAAACAAGCAAACTTAAGAGCTTAAAACTCAGAGTGATTAAAAATCTTCTAGTACAGCCTGTCAGTGTTCTAGTGCTGATGCTTGAAAACACTTTAAGATTACTATGAGTAATGTTCTTTCACTTTGATAGTCTCAGTATAAAAAAAAAATAAGCTGGAAATCAAATAACAATAAATACAATGCTTTCATATGTAAGGCATAGTATATTTAACCTGTGTGTGACATCCTACTCTTAAGGAAAAGGGAACACCCAAGATTCATAAATACACATGGTTGAAAGAAAGTCAGAAGATCTGCAAAAAACTCACAAATTTTTATTAGTAAGTTATGCACTTGGCTTGGAAACTGTTGTGTTAGTCAGTTATTGGCAACAATCTTTGGTTGTCTCCACAGCCATCCAGCTATTAGTGTTTGAGACACACACATCATATTATAATATAATAATATTCCCTTATATTCAGGGATTTTACAACCATGCAATTCATTTCTATAGGACTCCATCAAACTTCTTTCAAAATATGTTAGATGTTATTAAAAGTTGTACATTAAGCAGCATTCGTTATTAAAAATTTAGAAATACTCTTATTAGTTCTCAAAACTCAAGGAATAAATTTATTCTGAATTGGATTTAGGAAGTATCCTACATTAAGTACACTATAGTTTAAATATATTTTGAGTGTAACATAAGTTAAGTACACTTCAAGTACGTGGCAGTTTCCATAATGCATAAGATAACTGGTAAAAGAAAAATGTAATTGAGTCTCCTTTAAAGATGAGTAGTTATACATGTCGTAAAATTATAAATTAATGAACATAATATAAATTAATATTTTTTGTTTGTTGAATTACATATATTGCATTTAAAGAGTGAAGTTAACACTCACATAATGTATTACCTGGAGTAGTGGCTCATATTAAAGCCTCTCCTCATTGTCTTAGGTCTGTAGTTCAAAGAAGAAAAAGAGCTTGGGTTTTAATTCCAGCTCTGCTGCTGCTTTAATACATTAATAAGATCTCTTTGGGGCCAGATGCTTTAATTTGATGTGGATGTTAAACATTCATATCAATTTACAAATTAAAACTAAAAGTTACACACAGACAGACACTCACAAACACAGAGAATGACTTCCAGAGACTGGAGTTTTAACTTCTATAACTGCTAGGTTACTTGAAATTAACCATTTCTACATAAAAACATTAACAGCACAATACGCTTTTATAGCAAACAATGTTATAGCACACAATTTCCTTTTCACAGATGGAAAATTAAAGCATGATGGATCTCTTATGCCAAATACTACATAAGAAATCTTGTAAGAGCAGTAAAAATAGAACAGAGAAGTGTCTGTTTCATGCTTTGGTTCTTCATTTTGATGGTAGTACTTCCCTGTAGAAAAATATTTCTTTTAAATTAAAAAAAAAATCCCAAACAACAAAAAAACAAAACAAACCAAGGTCAAAACGCCTCCCAATCTTAATTTTGTTGAAGACAATATTAGCTGCATCAAGAAAAGGGATTTTTCTTCTGGTTTTACCCTTCTGTGAATTCATGTTTTGAAGACAATATAAAAATTTTTAAATCACATTTGCAGCCAGACGAAATTGCTAAAAGTCTAACCTATTACTTCAAGGTAATGAGTCAGTGTGATTCACTGCAGCCTCTTGGTGATTTCTGTATGAGCCAATCAAATGAAAGGGCACAAAAGCCATTCCCAGGGAAGATAATCCTTAGTTCTAACTATTGCACAATCAGATTCCATTAAAATGTGTAAGAGTGAGAGCAAAGGAAATATTAAAGGCAAAATCTTTGCCCTCCCCTCCCCAGCCCCCAGATTCCACAACACAAATAGCCAAACCTTAAAATCGAACAGGATCCTGCTCCAGTGTGGGCTTCCCACAGTGTCACAGCTTCTTTTGGGAGCATTCACCTGCTCTGGTCTGGGCTCCTCCCTGGGCTGCAGGTGAATCTCTGCTCCACCATGGTCCTCCGTGGGCTGCAGCGGCACAGCTGCCTGACCTTGGTCTGCACCATGGGCTGCAGAGGAAACTCTGCTACCCTGCCTGGAGCGTCTCTTCCCCTCCTTCTTTATTGCCCTTGGTGTCTGTAGAGTTGTTTCTCTCAGACATTTTATTTTCACTTCTCTGCTGCTCTTACAATTGCACATTTTTTTCCTCTCTTCCTAACTGTGCTGTACCAGAAGTGTTACCACTGGCCACCTTAGTCAGTGGTGTGTCCATGTTGGAGCCAGCTGTCATTACCTCTGTTGGACATAGGGAAAACTTCTGGCAGCTTCTCACATCAGCCACCTCTGTAACCTCCTCTACCAAAACCTTGTCACACAAACCTAATGCCCTATTCAACAAGAGAAAAAAGTGTCTAAAGTTCCACCTTCAGTCCTTGTGAGGGGGCTCTGCATGAACTGCCAGAGACTGACCTCTTGCATGGGATCTAAACACCAACAGAGGCTTTATAATGAAATATAGATGTCTCAGAGTTGTATACAAACAGTGATAATGGGAAGTATTTTGGTGCTTAGCGGTCCTGTCCTGCACACTCATACAGGGTAAACCAGCATTCACCAACCTGGAGATTTCCTTAAGGTAAATAAAGTCACTTTTTCACTGAAAGCTCAGAAATCACCATTTTATTGTAAGCTAGGGCTTGAGTTGCTGATGTATTATTTTCCTTAATTTCTAGTGTAGGACATTAAACATCACAGGCAGTGGATAACAGATTTATGAAGCAGCTTCCCTCTGAAGAGGTTTTCAGGGACATATCAGAAGATGATAAATAGAACATAATGTCAGTAGTTAGTAGAACAAAATACAGTTGTACACATCTTAAAGCTGTTTTCCTCTACTGAGCACCTTTCTTCTTTTCCTTTCATTTTCCTGTTTTCTTTCTTCCTCTTTTTTTTCTATTTTCTTCTTGCTCTTTCTTTCTTTCTTCCTCCTTTCTCTCTGTCTCTCTCTTTTATAGTCTCCTATTCATTTTCACTCTCTATGAGTTTTTTATCTGATTGACCTTATGATATACATTCCCTTGTTCTTGAAGGAAGTAGAAATGCCTCATTCAGGATTTCCTTTCCATCTTTTTCTAATTTCTTAAAAGCTGAATCCAAAACCATAATATGGCTGCAGACTAAAATATCAACTCATAAGAGTTTCATCCATGTTCATAATTTAACTTAATGTTGTTGACAGAATATAATAATTTAATATATCTAGATTTCTTAAGGGTTCATGATGTGTATTATAAAGCAGTTGATATAAACATTTTTTAGAGATATTGTATGTATTTGGGTTTTTTTCTTTTTTTTTTCCCAGAGAATATCTCATTACTTCAGCTCTGAATCGTTTTTTATATATTTATTTTTTCATGGCAAACATCATCTTTTTGGGTAAAGAAGAGATTTCACATCTGAAGCATCTATGGTTGCAAGGTTCCCTTTTTTTTAAAAAAGACATATCATTCAGAAGAAAAAATTCTGATATGTTTTATTCTCTTTATATATGATGTTTGATTCCAAGTCATCAAAATCAAATAGAAAATGCAGAGTTCATAAATTGGTTTATGTCATAGGTCCACTTTTGTCTGTCCTCATGTTTAATTTAAAGTGATCATGGTCTTCCAATAATTTTCTAAAACTCAGGGGTTTTAAAAATTTTTCTACAATATGCCTATTAAACAAAGTGTAAAAAAGCAATCCCTTTTTATTGAGTGACAGAAAAAACCCTCCAAATTTTACATTAAAGAGCACTGAATTGAGTGATATGATCTTTATATTAGTCAAGTTTGTCTCAATTTTTCTTCCAAGAAAAGATTGACACTACCAAAGGATCTCCATTCATATCCTGATCTGACTCTGAAGCCTTTAAATAGAATCTTTATATAACCTGATTGCAACCTTTTTAACTTCTTCCTCAATATAATTTGACCTGTATCAAGTTTGAATAATTAAATTATGGCTTCTTTCGGTGGTGTTCTTTGTTTGTTTGTATGTTTTCTGTATTTAATCAGTATGCTCTCTTATCCTATTTATTGAACTAATATTTCAGTCCCTTCTGTGAAATGTTTTATGCAGTGTTCATGTTTGCTCTTTCACTACTTTTGAACATGACTTAATGCCCACATGAACATGACTTATAGCTCGTTTAGCATATATATTCCCAGCCTGAATTCTATATTTTCTGTAGCTCGTTGGGGTGACCAATACTTTGTGTTTCTCAGACTTCCAGGTAAAACCTAAGTGACTACTTGTCATGGTTTCAATTGGAACTGGGCAGAAACACCAATTTCTCTTTAGGTTTGAGTTTGCCAATTTCAAAGCTTCCAATCAAGAGCAAAGCAGGCTTAAGCTTAAAAGTAATAAGACTTTATTAACTAATACCAAAAAAAAAAAAAGAAAATCAACAAGAATGAGGATGGAACCTTCAAAACACTCTTCCTCCCTCCCCACAGCTTTTTCCACCAATGCAAAGAAAACAACACTCAGAAATCTCAGTCAGTTTTCCACCTCTAAAAGTCTTTCTTCAGTTCACTTAGGGAGGGAAGCACCTCCCGTTCACTATGGTCAATTTCCCCCACAAAAAAAACAGTTATCTCATTGATCCAGACTTCCATGAACAACAACCACCCGGATCCTTTGTGTTCATGAAACTCCTCCCATGTTCACTGTTGTGTCTCTGGGCCACATTGATGTGTGGGATCTTATTTTAAAGATAACTGTTCAAAACAAAGGTTCTCTTTGTCTTTGGGACCACCTTCACCTCCAAGGAACAGAGATTCACCTCTTCAAGGGAAATGAGTCTTTATCACTTCATCTCTCTGTTCAACTTCTCATGAAATTAACAGTCCCTTCAATATTTCATTTCTTTGCTCAGGTCTACAATTTGAACTCTTTATCTCTCCCATACTTCTTTATGGTTTAAAGGAAATATCTCAGTGTTATAGCCAATCACCATAGCTTGTAAGAGTCTTTTACAGCTCAAAACAACTTCCCACACTCCTTCCATCTGACTGACAGACTTTGATACTTCATGTGGTCTTTACACATCGGCATTCTGGTTTTCTCTCACCGGAGAGAGGATGGAGGCTTTCAAGGTCCCATCTGTGCACTGATGCACTGAAGAAGTCAACAGGAGACAGTGTCCAGCCTAGTGGACAGTGCTGGAACTGTGCCCGGCCAGGCCGGGCAGTCCATGG
>VXBS01010429.1:1659-14601 GCA_013400255.1 Sitta europaea
AGACAGGGGCCAGTGTCAGGATTCCCGGGACACACACGAAGAGAGCGTGGCAGGAAAAAACCCCGAACTTCGTTCCCGTGGTGCCAGTGAAGAAAAACCGCAAGATCTCTCTACCAGCACACCCTCCAGCAAAAAACCAAGTCCCACTTGCCCTTCTCCTCCCCCCACCTCAGCCACTTCTTTTGTCTCTCTTAACTATCCTCAAGTATCCAGCCATTAGTTACCTGGCAACTTATGGGAAAAGAAATTCTACAAGAGAACCCAACCCCCAACAAGGTTGTATGGAAGATCAGTAAGGCAGTGATGCTTGGAACCATTTGTGAGGTCAGTTGTACTTTCTACTTCACACTGGCATCCTTGCTGGCCTGGTTGCTGTATGGTGTCCAGCAGTAGGATGCAGACTGTCATCACGGCACATGAAGAAATAGATCATGTTTTCCCAGGTGTTTTTCTTATCATTGACCAACTGTTCCTTATCCTCTTGGCTCTTAGACCTCTTTTAGTGCTCGTACACATTTACAAATTAGCCAGCATTGCTCTCTAGGTGAATATTTACCTAGAATACTGCAGCTATATTGGGAGGAGTTTTACAGCAACAGTGCCAGTCTGTGTTTCCCCAAAAGCAATCTTAAATATAGTTACATCCTTTCCAGTTATCTAGGATTTCTGAAATTTCTGTTTTAGATGAGTCCATGTGCCTAATGTTCAACATGCATGGGGCACTGCAGTGGGTCTGTAGAGAGAGGAAACCCCTGGAACAGGGAAACTGATAACACAGGAAAAAACCCATAGGCACCATTTACAGGGGCTGCAAATCTCTCTGCTGAAACTTCAGCATCCCTGGAACACAACCCATGCTTTGTTTATGTTTTTGGCACAGTCCAAGCAACTGTCAATCTGATCTTCTGACTGCAGTTCAGCACTTTAGGGCCTGAGGCTTTTCTTACCACTCCCAACTTGTGGTACACCTTAATGAAGAGGGAATGGTAAGACCCTCCATGTAGGGTGGTACTTTGGAGCAGCTGATCAGTAAGTCCCAAATGCCATGTTGGCTGCATGGTCCCTTGAGCCTTGCAGGGGGGTGAAGCCATCCTGTCATTTGTTTTTCCAGATGAGAAGGCTTGGTAGGGACTGAGGAGGTTGCGAGACAAAGCACAAAAGTACTTGTTTTTTAATACACTCTAAATTTGCTCATTTTCAGTCTCTGACAGAATGGGCTGCCCTTGTTGAAAGAACAGTTCAAGCACTGTTGTTCCTGGCATCTCTTCATTTATTAGTCCATTTATTGAACCTTGAAAGCATCTTGAATTGAGAAAGGTTATCGTGATCTTCTGCCACATTTCCCGCACCTCTAAGGGTCCCAGCCGGGCTAGCTCCAGTCCCTCAGAGGGGGAAACTGTGGCGAGGACAAAGATAAAAGACTAAAAGGCGCTCCTCCTATCCAGGCACGGTCCTGCTGCTTTATTACAGAAGCTACTCCATGAAAAACCTGGTGGGAAAGAGAGCGCTAGGCACGTGGCCAGGTGGTTTTGTGCCCCCTTGGGAAGGGGGAGGGGGAAAAGAGGGCCTGCTGACCAATAGGAGCAGACTCCAGGACAGGTGGGAAGGGTGGTGTCAGGTAAAGGGGCACAGAGGTTCATGGGAAAGTTACATCTTTTGTGTGGATATACAAGACTTCTAGTACAATTTAACAAAACTACTTTGTGTAATACAACAATCTTCCATTCAGAAGCAGACAGGATGAGTACAGTTATGGCTAGGAAGAACTAACAGAACAGTGTGAAACTATTCCCACAGTGCTATCTTGTTTTGGCTTCCTTGTTCTGCAACAGCAGTGCCACCAGCTGGCAAGAGCTGAGATCTCATCACAAAGATCAGAAACAAAATAGACCCAAGAAGGTGTTATAAATGGAATCGCAAAATCGAATTAATGTCAAAAAGCAATTTATTAGAAACAAATGATCTCAATTACCAACANCAAAGGGAAGTGATGACATCCATGCAAAACTGCAGCAGTTGGGCTGGGAGTTGGAGACAGGCAGCAGATTGAATGTTGAAGGGGATAATGTCCACTGCCACTGCATTTGTAGTGTACAGGAAAAGAAGCTGTCAATAGCAGCAGCATAGACAAGCTGTAGGCTCCAGGCCAAGGAGTACAATCGATCTTGGTTCCATAGCCAGAAATAACAATGGCCACACACATACATGCCAAGCATGGCCAGTGAGAAAACGCTGAGGGAATCTGGACTGTTCAGTATTGTTGGGGGTTGGGTTCTCTTGTAGAATTTTTTTTCCCATAAGTTGCCAGGGAACTAATCTCTGGGTACTTATGGATAGTTAAGAAAGACAAAAGAACTGGCCTTGGGGTGGAGGAAGGGAAGGAGCACGTGGACTTCACTTTTACCTGGGGGGTGTGCATGTGGGGAGAAGACACAGGAGGCTGTGGCTTTCAGACTGCGCAGTGGGAGATCTTGCTTTCACTGGCATCACTGGAGCAGAGTTCAGGGTTTCCTGCCACGGTNATAAGAAGTGAAGACCATTGCCATGAAACACTTAAAAATCCCTTTCAACAAAAACAGATGAGCTGCCCCACAAACTGCTTCATCTACACAGTAAATAGGAAAACAAGGGGACCTACAAAACAGGGGATGGGACAATATAAATGAATGCTAGAATTAGCTGCTGGGGGGAGATTTGGGCTCTTTACTGTTGAGATTTAAGCTAGACACACATCTAGGAGGAGCTTGTGGAGTACTGACTGTCTTGATACTTCCTGAGGTACTCAGCCATCTCCCATCCTTTTTGTTTGCACAAGTCAGCTGACAATCCTCACATCATCTGAATGCTGTACTTGATGGATCATCCGATGCAACTGGAAATTTAGTAACCCTGATTGCCAGGGCCTTTTCTATAGCTTAAACTGTCCCTTCACCCTCTTCTCACTTTCTTATGAGGTATAGGGGTATAAACAAAAGCATCAGCCTGACAGGGGACCTGTTCTGTGTTAAAGAGAAGCAGCAGCAAGAATAACCCTCTAAGAACACAGCACAGCTCAAGCAGTTCAGATACAGCTTCCACACCGAGGGGTTGGCACAAGCTCATCCAAATCCATGGCTGTGACAGGATGCAAGCCAAGAACCACTACTACCAATGCCTTCTAACTTCATCCCACCACACATCTAACCCATCATCTCCTGCCTGTCTCCAGGCCCATGAATACTTCTTTTTTTGCATCTCTCAGTTTTGGTATAAGGCTCAGTAGGATGACAGGATAATAGTCACATGCCTTTTAGACTCTCCTCTGTAATGCCTACTACAGTACCACAGAGCAGATATGGCAAATCTGGATACATGGTCTCCCATAGCTTGCATACAAAGCTGCAGTTTGTCCATGACCATGGAAATTAGCACTGCAGGGTGAAGTCGTGTGAAGATGGGGATGCAGGAGCTGCTTTTAGGCACATGATTTTAACCTTCAACATAAGGCTTCGATGCTTTAAGGACATTCCTCCTCTCCAAAAAATAACCTTCCCAATTCTAGGCAGGCAAGAGGACGCAGGGAAATAGGACAGCTGGACAGAGGCCTCACTCTCCTATGCAATGAAAGTATGGTGAAAGATCTAGTGCTACAGCTGCACTTTCAGTACATAAGGTCTCCCTAAAACCCTTAGTCCTAGACCTAAATGTTCACCTATAGGTATCTGTGCTATACAATATGTCTTAGAAAAATAACATGGTTAAAAGGAAACTCTTGCCTCAGAACAAATTAGGTACCAGAAGGGAACAGGAAGGAGATGCTTTGAAGAGTGTAACAGTCCCAACTCTGCCATTAGATACATTTACTATAGAAGCAAGGAGTGTTACTGCAGCTATACAGAGAACAGGACTGATGTTGAAGCTATGAAAACCAGGAATAAGTTGAGAACGTGCCCTTTGGGATATCAATCCACTCACTGGTGAAGGAAAAACAACAGTTTACTTTGTTTCCTTTGAATCAATCGTGTCCACATAGAAGCTGGACTGTTATAAGGAGAAACACAACTTTCCTGGATTTACTTGCAGTGGGATGATTACAAAATAAAGGAAACCATCAGCCAAGCCAACACACTATACAAATACATTTTATTTAGAGATACCCATAGTAAGATGCACAAATACTTTTTGTTCACCAATTTTCAGACCACGCAACCTCAAGTAGTAGAAAAAACCAAACTGCAGTTAATTACAATTATCTATGTAACAGGGCAGTAGTAAAAGACCTATATGCCAGACTACAACATGTTTAATGATACTCAGATGAGAATGTACAGATCTAGGTATTTAAAAAGTGCATGGGACATTGCCACATACACTAACATGCTTTTTCAAAGAGCAACATCTTTCTGATATGTGAACACAGTAATTTGGTTAATGCAAGATAGAAAATTAGCCCCTTAATAGATACATAGAATCATAGAGTGTTATGGGGTTGGAATGGACCTTAAAAATCATCTTGTCCCAACCCCCCTGTCATAGGCAGGGATACCTCCCACTAGACCAGGTTGCTTAAGCCTTATCTAACTTGGCTTTGAACACTGCCAGGGTTGAGGCATCCATAACCTCCCTGGGCCACCTGTTCCAGTATCTCACCACCCTGACAGTAAAAAATTTCTTCCTAAATTTCTAATTTCTTTCAATTTGTACCCATTACTACTTGTCCTGTCACTGCAGTTCCTGATGAGGAATCCCTCTCAATCTTCCCTGTAGGCCCTTCAGATACTGGAAGGTTGCTATGAGGTCTCCACGCAACCTTCTCCAGTCTGAACAGCCCCAACTTTCTCAGCCTGTCTTGGTAGGGGAGGTATTCCAGTCCTCTTATCAATTTTGTGGCCCTCTTCTGGACTTGCTCCAACAATTCCATGTCCTTCTTATGTTGTGGACCCCACAGCTGGACACAATACTCCAGGTGGAGTCTCACAAGAGCAAAGCAGAAGGGGAGAATCCTCTCCCTTGACTTGCTGGCCATGCTCCTTTTGATGCAGCCCAGAATTCTGTTGGTTTCTGGGCTGTGAGTTCACATTGTCAGCTCATGGTGAGTTTTTTATCAACCATCACCCCCAAGTCTTTCTCCCAGGGCTGCTCTCAATCACTTCTCCTCCCAACCTGTCAGTGCATCTGGGATCAACATGACCCCCAAGTAGGACCTTGCTTTCTTGAACTTCATGAGGTTCACACAGACCCACCTCTCAAGTGTCTCAAGGTTCCTGTGGATGGCATCTCTTCCCTCCAGCATGTTGACTGCACCACACAGCTCAGTGTCATCAGTAAATTTGCTGAGGGTACCCTCAATCCCACTGTCCATGTGTTCATTTCCACATTTCCAGATCAAATTAACAATTTTCCTCCCCATGGCAAATTAAGAGTTATTTGTGACTGACATGTGGAAAGCAAGCTGTAAAAATCACTGTTACATTATCCATGTTATCAAGCAACATACAGATAACCTAAAATGATCAGTTCTTCAGAAGAGTCCAGAGCACTTAATTGCATTTAGCAAGCTGGCAGAAGAACTGTAATCCAAGATCCAAGCTCCTGCACCCACAGAGTTCTTCCACATAAGAAATTTCAATTCTCAAATTTCAAGAACCCCGTGTTCCACCTGCAAGCACATAACCAGATCATGTATTTCTGAGTTTACTTTTGAATTCCCATCTAAATGGAGGGAAAGGTAGGAAGTGGTGCTGATCTGAGAGTATAGCTGCATTGGTTTTAAGTTGTATTTAAAACACATGGAACCTGGACTCTTCTTTCCAGTGTCTCTCTCAAACCTAGGAAATTCAGCAGGTTCCACTGCTCAATGCAATCCCCATTTTGGTTTTAAATAGGGATAGTGCTAAACAGTGTTTGGGAAAGACCAGCAAGGACTGTTGTGGAACTCTCAAGGCTTCCATTGCTCAAATACTCCATTACCAGCTCATCTCTGAGCATAGCCAGCCTTTGGCATTACTGCTGGCCAAAGCTCATAATTTTTGCCTTTTGAGAACAGTTTAGCTCATAGCACTACAATAGCAGTTTTTTCATAATCCATGAAATATGCAAAAGACAAAAAGGTCTGTGGAGAAAGCCTTTAAATGGGACCAAGTCAGCAAAAAGTCACCAATATACCCGTGATTTTGCCTTCAATTTAGTTATAACACTGAGTAGCAGCCAAAGATGCCAGTTTTCTAGTTGACTAAAGCACCACTGATCAGATTAACAAACTGGATGCAGATGCAGGGCACATCCACTTCCTGATCTGCTGACATTCACTGTATAATATAGATGCAAGAGAATTTCAGCTTCTGTAGATTATGCAGGAGTGGAGTCTCCCCTTCCAAGGTAGGCAGCCAGCCACTGAAGTTTATGGTAAAAGCACAGAGTAATCTTTCTACAGTGGGCTACAGGTTTTCTTTTTATTATGATTTGACATTTTTCAGACTAGGCAAGCAGCTTTGAAATTACTGTTAATGGTGAACTAAGAAGAAATGGGAGAAGAAAAAAGTGCTAAAGATTAGAAAACAAAGTTAAACCAATCTGTTCTACTCTGAAAAGGGACTGTGGTAAAACCAGGACCTTACTGAATTTGAAGAAATTCCAAAGTTAGCAAGAACTAAAAAGAGAACTCCTGATTAAGTCTGTACTGTGGTACAGGGAAAACAGATGCAGTTAGCACAGGAAATACACATGTTAGAGCTCTGTGACCATTTATTAATGTCAATACACTGATGACTAATGATGTTGATTCTAAATACAAAGGTAGTCTCATGGATCAGCAGAATGCGGTAATGTACCTCAGTTAATTATGGATATGCATGTCCATTGAAGGACACAGTAAGTGAAGAAGTGTTCCTATTTCTATGCTCTTATGAATGAATTACCCTTACAGCTGGGAAGGGACATTCTGTATCAATCACACTATTCTCTATCTGCATGAGACAGAAACTTAGCCCAAACTCCAGATGTCAGTTTAAGAACAAAGATATCCTTTGCCAATTTAGAAAACAAAGCCAAATGTGCAATGTCTTTGTATGAAAAATAAAAACAAAAAAAAACCAATCCCTGCTTTTCAGAGAGAAGAAACAATTTACAAGGTAACTGAACACTGAGCCCCATGTGCAGAGACTGCTTAAACATATCTGTAATTTCCCACTGTTCCATTTGCAAGTTGCATCAATAATTTTGAACAGTTTTACCTGACAGTTAAAAATGTGCACTGTAATATTTGAAGAGAGTTGTTACTATTTCATTTGAAAGGTTCTGTGAGAGTTCAGGATCCAGTGCTGTTTCTGATGCAGCTCATGAAAGAAACAGCAAGCTGAGAAAAGTTCTGTTAGATGGGTGGATTTGCAGGAGTTGTTAACAAACATCAGACCCTGGATTCAGAACAAAAGCCAACAAGTATCAGCATGCCCTGATTTTTTTTTCCAAGGCTTTGGATCTTATTAAATATATTTGGGAAAAAAACCACTAAAACCAGTTCACTGTAAGATATACCCTCAGGCAAGAAGTTGTGACCACTGCACTTTTTAAAACACCTTGTGTAGTTTGTACATCATATACATCATAGGCAATGGGGAAGATCCAGTATTTGTGTACACATTAACATACAAGCAAGCACTGATAGATGTCACAGGTAAGACTGATACCAAGAAAAACCAGTGTATTGATTTGTGTCAACACCACATCCTAACACAAATGGAACAAGCCACAAGTAACAGTACAAACCTGTTGCAACTTCAACACATACATGTTAGAAAAAGTGCATGTACTCAACCCTAAGATAGTGATGAGTTTCAGATAACTTTACAAAGATCAAGGTACCAAAAGAGGAAGGCACATTAAGCTCTGGTTACTGTTTTGGCATTATTTGGATGAGTCATAGTGATTTATATACCCTGAGACTGTGGGAGGTCTTGAAAAGGAAAGGAGACCAGGTGAATAGGCAAATAAGTACAAGTTTAATGAGATTTTAAGATTCAGCACCTGAATTTTCCCTTTTAATAAGGGAATTTAGAAAATCAGTTCCTAAGAAAACAACATATTGACACCTACATTTTTGTTCTGAGGTCAAAGAATTAATTTCTAGGATTATAGAGACCTTGCACTATGTTGAAAGGGTTTTATACACCCTCTCAGTTTCAGTCCAATGACCAGAATTTGTATACAATCAAGTATTTCACTTGGTGTTTTTTTAAATACAGAAATGGTCAGGCAAACCAGATTTTCTTAACTCTGCCAACCCTGGCACTCCATTTTAGATCTGCTTGTGCTTTCTTAGACCACAACACTCCCAGCAGGATACTAGAGGGAAAGGCCATTAGAAAATGGCACTTAATTTTAATCGGGAAGATTACTTTCTGTCAAGAGCATTCTTCTAATTAGCCAAGTACCACATTAAGAAACCCAGCATCACAAGCAAAAAAAATACTTCCCAATATAAATCCTTGAAAATTAACATGAAGAAAATGGAATAATGGGGATATATACTTGATTTCTCTGAAAATGATTCTGATTAAGCCCTTTCACAAGTACCTCCTGAGCAATGAATAAGTATCCCCTCTGTCCTAGGTTGATGCTGAATTGTATCCCCATTCGTCTGTTTAACTCAGAAATAAGTTCTGCACCTTTAAAACTGGATCTGAGAGTGAAAGAGAAGCAATAGAATGTCTAAGGCAGTTGTTTTCAAAACATCAAAGTAAGTTTTCAGCTTTCTTTCACACACAAGCTGTGTTGTCTGCAGTGCAGACGGTGGGAGAGAGCTCTCCTTTGCTTTTTGTTAGTTTTTGGCTAGCTGAAGTAGAGAAATTCTCCGACTGTAAGGTTTTTTTTCTTTTTCCTTAGAACTGTTCAAACCTGCTCTGGACTAACACCCAGAAGAGCACCAGGATCTCACACCTGTGGCCCTCCAGGCCTGGCCTGGGCCCGGCATTTCCCAGTGCCAGAGACTGACACAGACTGAGTGAGCCAGGCTGCACCCCATGAGAGAGAATGTCTAAATTCATCATCCCTTCAGAGCAGCGAGAAGCTTTGTTGTTTAGTATTGTTCATTTGTTGTGCTGCAGAATGCTTTGCCTGTTAATTAAACACATTTTTTCCACTTTCCTCTAAAGAAAATTTTTTCATGAACCAGATAGGGAAGAGGGGCTGTTTTAATTTATTTTCTAGAAAGACCCATTAAGAAGTTTCTTCCCAAATTTACCTTAAACCAAGACACCCTCCATATTTTTTAATTCCTCAGGAGTTCTGAGAGCAATACCACTGTTGGACTTGCACCATTTTTCTTGTGCCCCTCATCCTCAACATGCACTGAAGTGTCTGCTTGCAGAAACAAGGGAGAGCATAAACAGGAGATTCCTTCTGATAAGTTACGGCTATATTCTCCTTTCCATTCTCCCTTGTCTGCAACACAGACAAATTCCTGGTGTCTGTGCTTCAGAGACTAAGTTACTGAAGGTACTGCAACACTCAGAAATGCATTTTAAGTTGAGGTTCTGGCTGAGCGGTAGCCAGAGAGGCACACAGCCATTTTCACTTGGCTTTAAGCTAGAGAGCATATGCCTGGCTAGCACAGGAGTCCAGGGCTCAGTATGGGCTGCCCAGAGGATCAGCTCCACCTGCATTACACATAGCTTTACAACAGTGTTCCTAGGAACGAGCTGTACCTCAGTTCAGTAATTTAGTCATAACAGCAATTGCAATAGAAGCTAATAACCTCTCAGACACCTTGGAATAGTGGGTTTATGGAAATAAGGTTATCAGACCACCACAAATAGATCTTAGAGCTCCCACCTGGCTGCTGAAAGATGCTGCTGCTTTTCCAAGATGCACTAAGTGACAACCCATCTGTTCTTGGTTTCTTGGTGATCTCCATCAAACCCTGCTTTATTTCACATCTGCACCAGGTGAGGGATATTAATTCAAAAGGTTGGTAAATGTCTCTCATCTGAGGGGCAGAAATTAAGACACCAAACCACCACTTGACATAGCTGGATCATAACTTTCATCTGTTAACTCTGCAGCTGTAAGGTATATACAAAGCAAGTGCTCAGGTAGAGGATGAAATACTGGAGAAGAATAACTGAACATAAGTATCTTAAGGATTAAGATACAAAAAGCAGACAAAGACTTAAAATAGAGGCAGCAAATATATTCCCATAATGCAGTTCAGGAGTTCCCCTCATTAAGGAAGTCACAAGTCACCCACAATGTGTATGTAACCTTTGTGGACACACCGAGTCCAGTAAGATCACTAGGTACTCTTGCTGTGATCTTAAAAATGGATCTATGTGGAAAATGAACAACTGAGACTAGAAACAAACACCTATTAACTGTTCTTTGGTAATTTATTCACCTTGGACTAACAGCAGCAGCACAGATGAGGGGAACCAAACAAACGGACTCACTTCTTTATCACAATCCCAGAAAGGGCCCAAGGAGAGCACTACCAGTTCTCCCTGGCTGTCTTGACTGTACAAGGGAGAAAACTGGAGGAATTATCAGAAATAAGGTGAAGAGGGTGAGCATCACTCTCATTTCTCTGCTCAAGCCAACATTGCAAAGTAGCTTCTGCTTCCTTAGGGAGGTCTATCACAACACCCAATTGTTACTGAGACATTGCTACCCAGTAGAATCTGTGATTCTACTCCTCACCTCATTCCTGGTAATTCCTCCAGCTTTCTCCTTTGTACAGTCAAGACAGCCAGAGAGAATTTTCTTTGCTTTATTATTTCTCTTATTTTCTCCATTAAACATTTTTAAATTTTACCAGGAAAGTGAACTTCGTTTTTCACAATTGTGGAGCTCGTCCCGGATAAACGCCTCGCCTCCGAGACCCCGAGAGACCCAGAGTGGGGGGAAAAGGCACCTCTGCCGATTTTGGCAGCCCCTGCTCCGTCTCTTCTGGCATGGGTCAGTGGTAGCAGCGTGACCCGCAGGACAAAAAGAGACAAAATAAAGCAAAGGGGGAAAAAAAAAAAAAGAGAGAGCTCTCTCAAGCCCCGAAGGAACCTGGAACAGTAGTGGTAAGTTTTGTTCGGGGCGGGGCGGTTATGGGGAATGAAAAGAATCCCCCGGGGTTGAATGGGACTGGGTCTCAGGGAGGGGTTGGACCCCTTTGAAGGAAGGGAACCGGGAGTTCTCCTAGTTCAAGGAGACAGGTCCCTTGAGCCAGATTGAGAGAACCACGGGGAAGAGGAATACCCAAGAAATCTGGGGCTGGCCAGCAACATTTGAGACTTGTTAACAAGTCTCAAATTAAAAAAAAAACCAACAAAAAACAAAGGTACCTTATTGTTTTGGTGTGAGTGAGAACGAGTGAAAAAAATATATATATTAAAGAAAGAAGAGTGTGGGAATGAGAGGTTGTGTATAACTTTATTTTTGGAGGGCGGTGGATTGTAATAAGTGTTGGTGGTTGTGAATTTTTTTTTTAATCACCGCTGAAAATCAGGTGTTTTGCAGTTTGGATCAGTGGCTGGGGGTCCCTTTTAGGGGCTGTGGGATGGAATTGCATTCTTCTCTGCAGTGTTTGTGCCTCACTGTTGTCATTAAAGCTTTTTTCTCCAGCATTTTAGCCTTGGAAAAGTTTAAAGCAGGTTCGGGTCTGCTTTTCGGTAAAGCAGATCATTGCCCTGAGGGTCCTGTTGAGCCCTCGGGGTTGCAGGGCTGCAGTGATGTCAGTGGGCATCTCCTGGCAGCTCCCTGTGCCAGGGATTTCCTTGAAACCACCGGATCTCCTTTGGCACTGGGTGTGCAAACACCCCAGAACAAACAAACATTGCACAGTGGGGAGGTTTGAGATGTTTTCTGACGGAACAGCTCAGTAGCAGCTCATGCTGCTGTGGGAGCAGTGTTGTAGAAGTGGATTTGAAAGTGTAGAAGTGGATTTGGAGGCGTGCAGTGAATTCGGAGGGGTAGAAGTGGATTTGGAGGTGTGCAGTGAATTTGGAGGTGGGTTTGGAAGTGTGGATGTGAGCCTGGCACCTCCCTGAGCATTTCCTCTCAAGTGGGGGGTGGCTGTGACCCCCCCAGCTTGCCATGCCTCTGTTTCAAGAACAGAGGTGGTGGTGGCTGCTGTCCCCTTCAGTGGGACGTGCCTATCCCTGTGTGTGGCTGCAGGAAAAAGCAGCACTTAGGCTAAAACTGCTCCATCTCTGAGGAAAAATTGGGCAAGATGGGCAGAAGTAACACTTGTTCAGTGCTGCAGCTGTGACTGTTATCTCTGGATTTCCCTCCTGTGAGCTGGAGTCAGGTCTCTGAGGTTACATATAGATGGGTTTGTCCCTGATTTGGGAAGGAGGAGGCTGGAGAGTCGACCAAGGACATTGTAGATGTGTTGCTGGTTGTTTGTAAGTGGAGGCAGGTCTGTATGTGACACAGGTGATCCTGGCTGCTGTGTCTGTGCTCCTTTCGTTGCCGTGTGTTCTCTCTTGAAGCCAATTGTCTGTGTTTCAGCAACAAATTCATATGAAATGGAGATAGACAAGCTGCTGCTATGGAGTTGTTGCTTGTAGAGCAGACTGTGGAATTGTTTGAGTTGTAGAAGAGGTAAGACATTTCCCAGAGATTTCCCAAAATACTGATTTTAAATAATTTTCTGATCCTAAGGCTCTAGTCTTGGCATGTAAGTGTTTTCCCTTCTGCCTCTGCCAAGTCAGTGGTTTGTCACATTAGCATG
Source organism: Sitta europaea (assembly GCA_013400255.1). Lineage (NCBI taxonomy): Eukaryota > Metazoa > Chordata > Aves > Passeriformes > Sittidae > Sitta > Sitta europaea. Next base: position 14,354 of record VXBS01010429.1, read on the forward strand.
TGCAGCCAGGGGAAGGTGGGTGGGAAGAGCAATCCTGGAGGTCCCCATGCCCTCCAGGTTTGTGGATGTATGCCTGTGGGAGACTGCTGGTACAGGAGTGTGAAGATTCCCCAGGAGTCGTGGGGCCTACCTCTGAAGGGGGACAAGGGTCCCAGATGTGGCCTGCACTGTGACAGCCTGGGCAATTTAGCTGCCACTTCTGAGCCTTCACAGTCTTCAGGGAGGTTTTTTTTTATTTTAACTTTTAC
>VXBS01010430.1:3370-16016 GCA_013400255.1 Sitta europaea
TAAAGTTTTCTTTATATCCTTTCAAGTTTAGGCCTGCTTTGTTTTTTTTTTTTCTCCTGATCCTGTCTCACAGCAAAAGATGGACCCACCACATTTCTTTGGTGCATTGGCCAAGAAAGGTCTAAGATTAGCAAACCTAGATCACTATACATTGTTAGTATTTTTGCCTAGTTTCAAACTAAAACTACGACACTCCCCCAACACGTTTTCTCAGCAGGAACCCATTTTCCTCTGAAGTGAGAGTCCCTTACCCCCCTATCTCTGGCAATTACATGAGGTTTTATAGATTAACCTGTGTCTTAGCCATGCCCCCTCCCAGCTACTGCAAAAATTATCCCTGTCCTGGCCAGAACCAGGACACTTCTCAGAACATAAAACTTAGGAAAAGCTGCCAGGATTATAAATATTTCACACTGTAAATTGAGCTGATAAACAGGACCAAGCCCTCCTTCCAGATGAGCGCCCTAAGCTATCAGAGGCACATTCCCTTACTGCTGGCTGGGTTTTGGCCCTAGCCCACTATGCAGCCAAGAGCCCACGAGGCAAATGTTTCAACAAGGGCATGAAGGATTCTCCAGTATAAACTCACAGCCTGATAACTTACTTCAAAAACATCAGAAGATATGGGTTTAGTCTCTTCAAGATGAAGATGGAACTGAACCCATCTCCAAGCAATAAAGCCAAGGCTGGCCAGTACTTTTGGCTGAGCCCCATATTGCATTTCTTACAGAAGGGAAAGTTCTGAGGAGGGCAGCTGTCCCCTGTGGTGGTTTGACCAGCATACGGAAGTGAGCTGGCTGGTTTTGAGATTGGATTTTTATTGGACCAATGGGAAAGCATTTTCTAGTTACTATTACCTTTGAAAGGAAGCCTGGGAAGCTCTCTTTCTTTCCAGCTGTAAGGGAGAAAGCATGTCTCCCCTCTCTCAGCCCTGGGCCGAGTGGGGGGAGGGGAAGGCCACGCGGGCCAGGCAGGCCTCAGCTGATTTGGGAAACATCTGCCAACCCGAGTCTGCTCTGCTGCTGGCCCAAGCTGGCCTTTGCCTCTGTTGCGCCTGGTGAGAGAGAGGGGGAGACGCGATGATGCAGGCTGGAACACCTTGATTAGGCCGAGGGGTGGAAAAGGGATCTGGGGAACTGTCCAACTCTCCCCCCTAGCTGCAGAACACCAGAGAGTGGCTGTCTTTGGGCCTGGACCCTCTGAGATCTGCCCCCCCCAACACGGCTTTGAAATATGACACCATGGACTGTCACCCATTGATCCTGGCACAGCTCCACCAGCACTGTAGGCCAGGTCAGACACTGTCTCTTNAGGTGCTTCCCTCCCTAAGTGAACTGAAGAAAGACTGTTTTAGAGGTGGAAAACTGACTGAGATTTCTGAGTGTTGTTTTCTTTACATTGTTGGTTGGGAGAAAAGAAGGTGTGGGGAGGGAGGAAGAGTGTTTTGAAGGTTTCATTCTCATTCTTGTTGTTTTTCTTTCTTTTAGTGTTAGTTAATAAAGTCTTATTACTTTTAATCTTAAGCCTGCTTTGCTCTTGATTGGAAACTTTCAAATTGGCAAACTCAAACCCAAACAGTAATTGGTGTTTCTGCCCGGTTTCCAATTGAAACCATGACACCTCAAACAAGAAATGATAGAACCTCTTCAAGTCTCACTACAAAGCTGGGAACTTAAGTGAGGTAACCCTTAACATCACTCTTCCGTACTGTATTGACACTTCAGGCACCTCTGCACAATTTTAATTCTTTACCCTGCTTACCACAGACTGCTCCAAAACTGTGATAGTTACAGGACAAGATTATATGGGCTAAAAATAGTGCAACAAAAGCATAGCTGGGATTATTTAAGAAGCCTGTATTATTCCTTAACTTTAATTAGAATATTGACCTTGGACAACCAAATTTGCCTCGAACAAATGCACCTAAAGAAGAAGAAGTAATGAAAATCCAAATGAAGTCCTTTCCATTATCCTAGCAGAGCTAAACAACATCCAGATCAGACATCTAAAATGTCTGAACAGCAGCAACTTTCCTTCTTGTAGGAGGTTTATGCTGGCCAGATGCCAGGCACCCACCAAAGCTGCTCTCTCACTCCCCTACACAGCTGCACAGGGGCAAGAAAATATAACAAAGGGTTGATGAGTTCAGAAAAGGACCAGGAAAGATCACTCCCCAAATACCGTCACAGGCAAAACAGACTTGGAGATATAAATTGAATTTATTGCTAACAAAATCAAAGCAGGATACTGAGAAGCAAAATAAAACCTTAAAAACACCTATCCCTCACCCCTCCCTTCCCAGCTATACCTCCTCCCCCAGTGGCACAGGGAGACAGAGAATGGGGGTCATGGTCAGTTCAGCACTCGTTGTTTATCCCACTGCTCAGGGAGAGGAGTCATTCCCCTGCTGCACTGTGGGGTCCCTCCCATGGGAGACAGTTCTCCACAAACTTCTCTAACAGGAGTACATCTTATGGACAACAGTTCTCTGCAAACTGCTGCAATGTGGGTCACTCTTCCTCAGGGTGCAGTCCTCCAAGGACAGACTGCTCCAGCAGGGGCTCCTCTCTCCACAGGCCTCCCACAAGGTCAGAGCCTCCTCTCAGGTATCTACCTGCTCCAACGTGGGGCTCCTCCAAGGGTTGCGGGTGGATCTCTGCATCCCCATGGATCTCTATAGGCTGCAGGGGCACAGCTGCTTCACCATGCTCTTCATCACAGGCTGCAGAGGAATCCCAGCTCCAGTGCCTGGAGCACCTCCTCCCCCTCCTTCTCCAATGACTCTGGTGTCTGCAGAGTTGTTCCTCTCACATGTTCTCACCCCACTCTTCTCTGGCTGCAATTACAACTGCACAATCACTTTTTTTTCCTTTCTTCTTAAATATGTTATCACAGAGGCCTTACTACCATTTCTAATTGGCCTGGCCTTGACCAGCAGCACATCAGTCTTCAGAGCCACCAGGGACTAGCTCTGCTGGAGATGGAGGAAGCTTCCAGCAGCTTCTCACAGAAGCCATCCCTGTAGCCACTGCCCCCCCTTCAAACCATGCCATGCAAACCCAATACACTTTACCATGGCTACATGTAAGAGCAGCATGGTTAAACTGAAAGCAGAATGTGAGCTGGATTGCTGGATCCCAAATTTGCATTAAAAAGGACATAGATGCTCCATTTTCTTTGTGAATGCAAAGCTTCCTACTAAATATTCCATACTTTGTGAAGGAGGCTATAAAGTACTCTTAAAATCCTGTCATGTCAAGTGGAAACAACACAAGAGCTCTGAAGACAAGCTTTAAAAAAATTTAAGCTCAGGGCTGGTGTTGGGGGTTGGGTTCTCTTGTAGAATTTCCTTTCCCATAAGTTGCCAGGTAACTAATGTCTGGATACTTGAGGATAGTTAAGAGAGACAAAAGAAGTGGCTGAGGTGGGGGGAGGAGAAGGGCAAGTGGGACTTCGTTTTTTGCTGGAGGGTGTGCTGGTGGAGAGATCTTTCGGTTTTTCTTCACTGGCACCACGGGAACGGAGTTCGGGGTTTTTTCCTGCCACGCTCTCTTCGTGTGTGTCCCGGGAATCCTGAGGCAGGCCCCTGTCTGCCTCACCGGGAGCCGCGCACTGCAGTTCCTGCTCGTCCCCTCGCTGCTCCTTCGCTCCTGCTCCGAGGGTTTTCTCTACGCCTCAGCCGGCACCCCCTGCCCTGCCAGGAAACGGCTACAGTTCCAGTCACTGTTGGAGAGCTTCTGCTTCATCTCCAGCACCCCGGGACTCTGCACCACAGCGACTGTGACGGTAACAGCACCAACAGAGGAAAGGGGTGCAAGCGGCAGAAAAACACTGTGACTGTTTCCCGGGTTCTGTCTGTTGTTCATATCATAATTATTGTTGTTCTGTTTTGCCTTGTTAAACATAAGTAAAGAACTGTTATCCATATCCTCACAACTTCGTCTGAGAACCCCCTTAATTCTAAAATTAGAACAATTCAGATAGAAGCTTCATTTCAAAAGAGAGTCCTGTTTGTCCTTAGCGATACCTGTCTTCTAAACTAAGACAGCTGGCAATCAAGCTGATGCAAGCATCAGTCTGAACAGATTCCCATTCACCATTTAGCAGTGGAAGTACTACCAACATAAAAGCTTAACAGGTCACCACAAACAAAATTTCAAAGGTTTGATCAAGAATTAAACAATATGCAAACCACCTGTATTTTGCTAATTATTGCTAAGCAACATTTCGGCCAACAGTTTAGCAGAATTCAAAAGGGATTAGGCATTATCTGGGTAGTAAGAACATCCACAATTACATTAGCTAGGATAAAACAGTTTATAAAAGGATTTAAAAAGTACCAAGCCTTGTGGCATGAGTCATCCACTAGACCACAGATAAATTGTTCTTTCCAATTGCTTTGCTTAGCATAAAGCAATTGAAACCATGCCCACTGTTCTAGCAACTGATAGTTAAATTGTACCAAGGATCAGCCTACGAAAACCAAAATCAAACTGGATTTCACTTGCTCAGGTTCAAGCTTCTCAAGTGAGCTTGTTCAACTGTATATTACATTTATCTTGGAACAAAGGCAACTCACACCAAACTTTAGCTGATTTATAGTCACAAACGCTTGCAAAACATTAAACTAGAATTGAAACGTCACAGGAGTTGTGATCTGGCTTTGAGGGTGTCAAATGAATGAAACACTCAGACCATTAAAATTAAACACCTAAGTAAGCAACTCTAGTGATTTCAGTAACTACCTGGAGCTAGAGGGGAAAAAAACTCCAACACAAAACAAACCAAATATCTTCAACAGGTTTGCCTTGTCCTGTCCTAAAACAGATCAACCAGAGAATATAGATCCTTCTGCATTTAGAAGATTTGTCTCCAGTGGTAGGACCATTCATTTTAGAAGAGTTTAACCACTTTAACCTCATACCTTGGACTGCAAGCTTTGGGCTCAGTGAAAGTCTGATAGAATAATTAAAGATGTGCAGAAACCAAATATATTTAGCAGCCTGCCTTCCTTGCATCCAAAGAGCAGCTTAATTTGCCATTAGTCCCATGAAATGGCAGAGGGATTCAGACAAAGGAGCTATAACTACCTAGTCATCTCCAGCTGAATTGCCAGCTTTCATATGCCCTCTTCAGAAAACGCAGACTATTCATGTGCCTAGTTTATAAAGCTCTCTATATTAAGCTTCATTTTGACAAGAGGGTGGTTTTGATTGTACCAGGCCTTGCTGTAAGTTCTAGCTGTTAAAATAGTGAAAGTAGAAAGTAAAAAAAACAAAACAAAAAACAAAAAAAAAAAAAAACACCAAAAAAACCCCAAAACAGATCCAAACAACAGAGCAGCCCACTATTAGTACAGTATTCAAATAGTTCACATTAGGTGATCCAGGTTTCATCTCATACTCCCTCACTCTTTTTATTAAATTTTCTTTGCCCATGATAGGAAATATTTGTAAAATGTGCCACTACTTTCAAAGGTGATTTATGAACCTTAATCTGTTGATCATAGTATCAGATGAAGTTTCAGAAGTCCTAAAAAGTCCTAAGTCTTGTATTTGAGATTAGCACTTTCAGTGTAATAACACCTTGAAGGGTCAGAGGGAGATGTGAGACAGGTTAAAAGCTTATAAACCAAAAAAGGCAGTGAAAACCTAAAGAAGAGTTTTTGCCATTGCTCCTTCAGCAAAAGCTAATAATAAATAAAAAAAATCTGCAATCAGTATCTGCATTACACCAGGGACTGTAATTTTTTTACTTTAACATTTCAGTACTGCAGAAGCTAATGTCACTCACCAAGGAAAACTTCCATCTAACTTACTAAGACTTCAGAAGTCAAATGAACTATTAACTATAACACTAGCTTACATTACTAGTAGAGAAAGTCAGAAGAGATTTTGCCACATTTTTTAGCAGACAAAGTAGAAATAGCTGATATGATGGAAGCTTTGAATGAATGAGCCACAGCACCAGCTGAATCTGCATCAGTTACATTGTTACCTGCCTAGTAACTTGTACCACTACTAGTAGAGCCAAGTAGCTTTTAAACATGCAGGTTTAAAAAATATATAGAGAGATACTGTCCTTATTTCTATATGTGTCCTAGTAAAAAGGTGATAGGAAATTGATCCTACCCCCACCAGTTTTGTCTATTTCTGCCCTTTGCAGCAAGTAGTAGCTTATGAGTTTTCCACTTACATTTGAATGAAGCTTTGACCACAACTTTTCACAAGTCACATCATAAAGAGCAGCTCAGAAACTGGTTACTAGACGAGAGGCAGAAAGTATACACTTAATCTTCTAAAGTTTCTATGAGCATCTGATGTTCTGTTTCAGTGACTACAGAAATACCTGTCATAGTGTAAGAGACGGTCCCGAAAGTCCCTAAAAATTCTGCCTCACAATCTTCGACAAGGCCCTGGGGACTGGACTGAAACTGTGAAACTCCCAACTCAGGGAGCAGCTGAGTTGGTGCAGAGGTGCTTACCAGACCAAGGTGCTCTCATCAGAAAACAATAGGCAATGTCACGGCGAGCTAATTGAGAGTCAGCCTGTTCTGGTGTGCGAACTCATGCAAGAAAATAATGGGCAACATCACGGCAAGCTGACTGAGGATCGGCCTGTTCTGGTGTGTCCTACCCTGTTCTTTGAACAGTCTGATTCTACACTGATTATCCGGGACCCCCACCTCCATTCTGGCCCGTTGCCTCCTGCCATGGAAAGGGCTATAAAAGTGATTCTCCGAGCTATCCCAATCTGAGCTCTCCCCACTGAAGTGAGATCTCCCCACTGAAGAGAGATCTCCCTACAGAAGCGAGATCTCCCTACGGAAGCGAGATCTCCCCACGGAAGGAAGACGCGTCTATTGGCCAAGGACCACGAGGACTTCATCTCATCCGTTGGTAGCTATATCCCAACCTCACCTTTTATTTTTTTTTCTTTCTTTCTCTCTCTCTCCCATCTATCGCATAACTGTGTTGCTAGCACTCAATAAAAGTGCATTGTTGTGATTAAACTGCTGAATTGTCCCCTGCTGTTTGCCTTTTTGCACTCTAAGGTCGATAAACAAACCATCACGACACCCCGACACCCCGCCTGTATGAGCAGATCATGACACATAGTTAACAGTTAAATAATTGGCTCAAATCCCGCTTGTTTTATTCAGTCTTTGCTTTTTGTGCAAAGGTGAAAGAGTTAAATGCTCCATAAAGAAAGAAAAAGATTCAAACTTACCAGTTTTACCTACAGAACCACAAAACAGCATGTGCAATTATAATTAGCAAAACACAGTCTCTGCAATTTAGCTCCGACATGGAATATAATTCTCATACATATTTGTTTGTATGCAAGATTTATTTTGCACTGAGTTTTGCTGCAATATTTGTATGACTACACTGAAGAGTGAGACTGCAAAATGAAGCACTCCAGTAATACCAGAATTCCCACCACATCCATCTGCCATTTTTTTTTTAATGAATACACTCTGGGAGGTAAGCATTTCTCCCCAAGGATCTTGTGTCATGTAACAAGAGGGCAGCCAGACACTATCATTACAAGACAAGAACCAGCAAGGTTACATCACTCAAAGATCCCACCACTGAAAACAGCAACTTTCTATTGTACTCAAATCAATTCTTTGTACAAACCTCAAGCTGCTCATTGATCTGGGTTCTTCTGTCAACCATCACCATTTCTCAATCTTAACTTTTGCTTTTTATTTTCCTAGAGATATTTAAGTGACTGCAGTTGCCAAGACAACCATTTAATCAACACCAGCACCTCAGTTCATCTATCCTGGGATTCCCTTCCATTCATCACGACTTCTAGGAAATCGGCTGACAGAAACAGTAATTTTGAACTATTTTATTTTTTAAAAAACTTTTAGTGGGCTTCGAGACCTGTCTTAAGAATCTTAAGTTACTGTCATTGGAATGGTTTCTTTAGTTATATCCTCAGAAATGAGGTTTCCTGCAAAAGCTGGAAGAAGTCCAAATTCCAGAGCACTGAGGCAATGAAAGGAAAGATGTAATCACAGAGATATACATCCAAACCAGGTTTATGCATGCCTATGCTGTCACTTTCAGTAACAACTGAAGTCTCCTTCTGTTTTAATGTCTGTTAGCAAGAGAGGCAGAAAGTGACTCAATATTTGTTATAATACTGATCAAACTCAACTAGGCCTTGAAACACATGCTCATACAGGTATCTTCTTTAAAAAAACAAACAGAACTTCCACAAAAAATTAAGAAGTGGATAATGCCCATAGATATACGCATGTTTTAATTGAGGCTGAAGTTGTCAAACTCCTGCCATGACAGTCATGAAACTTGGTGCCAAATTCAGCTGAGCTCTGCAAGCAGCTAAGTCCTCAGAAGATACAATACAGTTTCTAGGAGTTTCATAACAGTAAAAGTAGGGAAATAAGACCCTGCATAGCACTCCTCTTCTTCCAATCCATCTATGTTAGACCCCCCCCAAAAATAAAGGCATCACAACAAGAGATTTGATCAGAAATTACATTTTATAAAATAGGTGATAAACCAACAGAAACAGTTAAGCCAGGTTTGGTTAAGTTCTACCACTAAAACTACCAGCAGCATTTGAAGCCATTTGAGAGCAGCTTCCCAATTTTATTTTGATATGGCTGTCACTGCTGTGACTTACACACAGATTTACAGTTGCAACTGTACTAGCTTTGCATCTGTTAGCACAAATACCGGTATTGGTCTAACCATGGCAACATGGGATTAAGCATAGACTGCTAAACCAACTCATAAACTGGGTCAATTCATAATTTGTGTTAAATATCATGCTGTCACTACCAAACCACTACCATACTTAAACACTATAAAATTATCTCAATGGTTTAATACTGTGAACATTGGTGGTTTGCCATGGTTGACAGTGTCACTGAAGAAAGCCCTGAGTATTTATTTCGCTGTATCTATTAACAGAAGGTTAACAAAACTAGAGCAAGAATATATTCTGCCTGAAACTCAAATTCTACATGGCAATCCCATTAAGCTGTGACCGAACATTATTTTAGTGATTAAGTATACAATAGCATTTATCAATGCATTCATAATTAAAGCAAAGAAGCATCTGGCAGTTAGAAACAACAGCTTTCTTTATAAAGCTACCAGCAGGTCAGTTGTGCTGTAGTTTTCTATTTAAAGTGCTTGTTAAGTGTAGAATTTGGCTTCCTACCCACATGTTGGGGGTTGGGTTCTCTTGTAGATTTTTTTTTTTTCCCATAAGTTGCCAGGTAACTGATGGCTGGGTACTTAAGGATAGTTAAGAAAGACAAAAGAAGTGGCTGAGGNTGTTTGCTTTTGGTTTATTTTTCTTTTTTCATTCTTCATTTCAGGAGAGGGTCCTGTTTGTCCTTAGCGATACCTGTCTTCCAAACTAAGACACCACATTTTAAGATCAATGTTACAGCATAGCCTGGGTAATTGCACTTTGAATGACAAGCACAACAGAAATCAGAAGCATGTCAATAATATACATAAAACCTCAACTTATTAGAATCAAATCTCGCTATGTGAAGGAGCCAGCTCCAAAAAGCACCATACCAGGCTGTTTCCACTTGCCATACTACAGAGCTATGAACCATTTCACACTTAATATAAAATCCTGAATGCCAGTTTTGCTACGCTGAGAGGCTTTATTTTGAACCTAATCTTCAAAGTACGGGAAATAAGACCTGAGGTGGCTATGGTAGAAGAGCTCAGGAGCTGGAGCAATTAAAACAGTACAAGAATGAAATCGTAGAGGTGGGAGGTAAAAAAAAAATGGGCAGCTCTAAAATCAGTGTGGATCCCTCCAATATTTCAAATTATGAGGTAGCCAAGGCACAGCTTTGCCTCCTCCAACAAGTTTACCCAGATTCTCCCCAATAATCTAAAAATGATTTGTGAAGCCTGCATAGCATACAGCAAGTCTACATACCCAGACCTTGATGGCTCTTCAACATCAGGAATGTTCCCCTCCTCCCCGAGGGTAAGTTACACAACCCCAGCTTCATTTTTTGCACTTAGAGAATTGCTGCAGTTGCCGCATGGACAGTCTGTGCAGAGGAGTGTGACTTGTCAGTACATCAGGATCTGTGCTGGGGTGCTTCAGGAAACTGCTCAGGCTTTTATTTTTAAAAAACAGAAATAAGCAGAAGTCGTTATTAAAAAAACTCTTGGTTTCTGTGCTTAAGCAGCCTGTAAGCTATTCACTTGACAATTTCTTCTGCTATTCCAAATTTAAATACTGTACTTACAAACATGCAAGTTGAATTTGTTTTGGAAGAAAGCCTTCCCATGTCCTATTTATAAAGAGCAAAATGCTTTCTACCTACAGATTTAGTCAACTATGCTATTATAAGATATACTCATTTAACATTAAAAAATATTAACTTATTCAAGATCATGCATACAAATTCATTATAGATTAGAATGCTTTTGATCCCTATCCTGCTCACTAAATTATACTGCCTCTTACTGTTGTCAAAGAACATTTTGATGCTACCTTACATTCAAAGCTGTACAAACCCCCATATGTCTACAGGACTCCTCCAATCCTAGCCCTGTGTCCTTCAGATGAGCAACTCTTACAGTCACCAACAGATCTAAAACAATGCATTGCACTGGCTCTCATCCTGTTTGTGCAACATCCGCAGACTATTCTCAGTAAGTGCCATGCTTTACCCACACAAAGAGCCTAACAGATGATGAAGTCCAAATTGTATATCACTTTCACTCAGTCTGACATGAGATTGTAGGAATTCATGTTCAGAGTAAACGTGACAAAGCAATATTCAATAGCTCTACCAAACAAAGCTCAACTAAATGTACCGAAGAAAGCTTGTTGACTGCTACCTAGCAGAAGACAATATCTTGTTGACCATATGAGCATGCAGCAGACACAACACCCTTTCTTGGAAAGAAGATACCAATTTCCTATAATACTCTTATTTCAAGTTGATATCATCTAGTTATTAATCTGCAAATTAAGATCCAAATTCAACGTGTCAACCAAGCATTATTAGTAGGTTTTAGGCTCAGCCTAAATTTTGTCATCCTCAGGTTTTCTATATCACTACAGTTGCAGAAGTTATGTATCACATAAAAGTAGCCTAACAAAACAGAAGTCCCTTACAAGCACAGGGACTCTCCTTCCCAGTGTCATCATCATGATGTTTTTCCATAACTCACCTCTCTCATAACATATACTTTTTTTTAATAAATATATTTAAAATAGAGTTTAAATTACAACAATGCAAAAACAAGCAAATAAAAAAATGCTATTCATACAGAGTTTGATAAAGGAAACATACTGCATATATTCTTTCCAGAGTACAGAAATCACTACTCTATACTTAAGAAAAGAGAAGAAAAATCCCTAAATTTGAAGAAAATGCTGAACAAAACAGGTAGGATATCACAAAGAAATTGGTGTATACAAAAGTTAAGGATATAGAACTAATGCAACCTTCCAACACCTCAAGAGTTTCTTTCTATCCACTAGCCTCTACCCAGAGCTTTGCTAGATTTGTTGAAGTATAACTCACAGGCTCTCCCCTAGCATCACCAGAAAGCCTATTTTTGTTTTAATAGCAGAAATTAGCTATTTTAGAAGTGTTGGTAAAGAGTAGGTAGATCAAAAATATTTCACTTTTCTCTTGAAAATAGGTGAAAGTCACCCACATGCTCAGCAAAGCTGATAACTGCAGAGAAAAAGATGAAACAGAACAAGGCTGAGACACCAGGAACTCTAATCAGGTTGTGTGGTGACCTTATACCAGCCTTCAGTCACACCCCTAAGGACAGGTGGTTCAGTATATGAAGAGGGAGACATCCAAGAGGGGCTTGGATTCCCAGAGACCCCAAGACAGATGAAGAGGCTTGGTAGCACTACGATGACAGATCTTTTGTGGCCAAACATACTAGAGCCTTCCTCCATGCCTCTGCCATTGCACAGACCTGACCCCACAGTATGCGGCATTAGCTACTTGGACACTGGGCAAGATCAAGTATGATGCACTTGCCAAAGACCACTGAAGATATGCCCATGAAGCATGGGAACAGGCAATGCCATGCTTTGGGATGGTTACTCACTACCCATACCCCAACCTGACCTGATCTACTACTTAGCAATACTACCTACAACTTCAAGTAGGAAACTCCCTGGCTGAAGTAGGCAGCACATACCTACGGCAACCAGCCCAGATGTGATCTCATGGACATTACCATTAAGCAGTATGGTTTTTCACAGCTTTTGTTGATTGGCAGCATGTTACTTAATTGCCTCTTACAGGCAAAATATGGTCCCTGGTTGAAGAGCCCAAGCATAAGCATATCATTCATACCAGAGACATGGCTAGTGTTTCGCTCCTAATGAGTCTGCTCCTAATCCTCTAGGGGTCAAAACAAACTTGAGTATTAATGAATTTTTGAGAATAATCCAGCCAATTCCAAAGTGTAAAAGCCCAAATGTCCATAACATCAATAAAGTCTAGCGCACTTACCCAGCTTCCCCCACTAGTGCCACTATTGCTGCATTTCAGGCCAAAGGCCAGCCAAGCTTCTTCCACACAAATTAAAGTTAAATCTCACAAAAATAAGAAAGCATGTTAGCCAAGTTTTAAAGCACATAAGCC
>VXBS01010434.1:6111-16999 GCA_013400255.1 Sitta europaea
TTTTTAGCTGTGAGAACACAGAGAATATTTTTGTGAGCGTGTGCAGGCATCGTTCCTCACCTCTTTGAGGGTGGTAAACACCACCCAAACCCCAGAAAAGAAATGTTCTGTGGCTTGGGGGAGCAGAAATCCCTCTGGAATGACATCCCGAGTTTCTGGAGCACCAGAGTGCTCCCAGGAGCTCCAAAACTCGCTGGGGTTCCACACAAAAGACACAAAAATTCCTTTTTCTGGTTGAGAACTGACCAAAGTTTGGCTGAAAATTCAGTTTTTTGGGGTAAGGGGTGAAGAACTGACAACCAACCCTTGAATCTTGGATTAGAGAGCAGCAGCTTTGGCTTCTCCCTGCCAGTGCCAGGTTTCAAAAAGAGAATTCAGAGAGATGATGGGACTCTCCCACGGGGAGATTTCTGCCCTGAAAGGCAGAAATCCTTTTGGAGTTTCTAGAATTGCCCAATTTCCAGAATCCCCTTCTCCTTTTGGGGGGACTGCAGATCCCAGAGCCCCACAGAGCCCTGTGGCCAAACTGGGGTTCCCCTTTCCCAACCCCCAGCCTGGATTGTATAGAGAGATCCACCCCCAAATCTGTTCCTTGAGTGCCAGAAAAGGGAATTAAAAGACCAAAAAATTAAAAAAACCCCCATAATTTTCTCAGTGTTTTCCTCCCCCAGGCTGAGATTGGGATGGGAAGGGCTCTGAGCATCAGGAGGGGATGAGAAGGGGCTGGTTTGGGGCTCTGAAATGGGATTTTGAGGACCTGAAGTGGCTGGTGATTAAAGCTGAGGGGACTTTTTCCAGATAAATAGATGAGCACGTGTCCAGGTGTGTGTTTTTCCTCCCAGGCACATTCCAAAATCTCAGGATGTGAATCCTGGGATAACTTTCTTTGCTCCCAGCCTGAATAGATCTGTCCAAAGTGTCCTGCCCTCACCAGGTAACTTTAATTCCTTTCAAATAAATCCAAATTCCGGGCATTTTTGGGTTTTTTTTTGGCTTTGATGAGTGGATTTTCCTCTCTGCAGAGGCAGAGCAAACCCAGTAAATAAAAGTCTGTGGCAGCAGGAGCTGGATGGCTGCAACTGGAAAGGTCTTGGAGAGTCTGGAGAGAAGGGAATGGATTGATTTATGATTTTAACAAGCCTGGCTGGGCAGGGAGTCGTGCCTAGATGGCTTTAGAGGCAGGAGGAGATATTAATCCAAATTAAAGCTGCTCTAAGGTGCTCTCCGAGCCACTGGGCTGGGTCCAGCCTGACTGATCCCAGGGCTGGGGGAGCAGGGGGTGGCACCAGGGGGGATGAGGAGTTCCAGGGGTCCCCTGGAGGGGCTGTGCCCCCTTGGGCTGGGGTGAGGGGTGGGAGCCCGGGCTGAGGAGCAGCTGGGACAATCCTGGAGCTGCAGCTGGGGACTCCAGCAGAGTTTGGGGGGCAAGGGTGGCTTCCCAGGCTGGGCCAGGAGCTGTGCCAGCCCTGCTGCCCCACCCTGAGCCTCCTCTGAATCACACACTGCCAGAACCCAGGATATCTCTGGGACAGCCCTGGATGATCCCAGCTCCAGCCGGGGGCTCCAGAGCCCTGGCAGGGGGGTCACAGACCCCAAGGACTCCTGGGGCTTTGAGTTTGACCCCTGGAACAAATTAAACCTGGGAATGAAGAACTAAAAGTCACAAAAGTTTAGACAGCATGATAGTAGCAGTTGTAGAGTGAAAAGGGAAATTTTGGGGATTTTTCCCCTGGGGGCTCAGGGGGTGAGATGGAGGGACTTGGGCATTGTCCTGTCCTCCTTCCTTCTTCTCCCCAACCCCATCTCCTTGGGGATGGTGGCACTTGGGGATGGGATTGGAGTAGGATGGAACTGTCTGACACAGGGGATGGGCACTGGATCATCCCTGTCAATAACTCACAGGGAATTTGGAGTATAAAACCAGTGCCTGCCCTGGGGCAGAGAGTGTGCCTGGGGCTGAGCTGGGCAGCCCAGACAGAAAATATCTGAGATAAGAAACAACAAAACAACCTTGAGAGCATCAGCTGAAGACTCCTGACTCATTCTTCAGCAGCAGGGTTGGGGAACTGAGACTTTTACACATCTGGGGGTCATCCTGACCAGAGCAAACCCTGAGAACAGGCACGAATTTCCCCAAGACAGCTCAGAGAGATGAGCTGACTCCCTTTACCAGAAACAAATCTCTCCCTTTTATACATTTTCCCACAGACCACTGTGACTGGTGAAAGAAAGACAAACCCCTCACACTGGTCAAACCAGGGGGACAGCAAAAGAAAGTCCCACAGAAAGGATGAACAACCTGGATTTGTCACAGAAACAATCCCAATGTTCGTGTTCAAGCTGTGAGGACAAGCTTCAGAAACATCAGGAAAAAGCAGAACTTAGAAACTCAGAAGTTGCAGGCCTGGAAAATCCAGACTGCACCACCCAGCTCATTCCTACAGGAGTTGTGGTTCTGAGGGAAAATTCCTCAATTTTCAGGGAAATGTTGGGAAGAGATTTTATGGCTGAGAGCAAAGGAAAAGTTGACTACAAACAAAAGGATGTTTTTACCAAGTAAAGAGAAATCTCAAAAAGCACAGGCAAACAGAAAACGTGTTTTTACCAAGTCAGAAGAATTTTCCACTGCAGAAAATCAGAAAAACAAGTTTTAAGCTTAAAATGTAACATCCTAACTGCTGTGAGGGGTCAGTTCCTGCCATAATCTGGTAATATCAGCAGTTATGATGGGAATAGGTGATGGAAAAGGGATTGTGTGTGATGGGATTGGTTGTTGTGTATTAAACATTCAGCAAAGAAAAATATCTAATATCTAATAAAATCTCCAATAAATAATAAACTGTGCAGAGCAGAGGGGGCTCCAGGCATGGCTTGGGCTGGAGCTGGCAGCTCACAGGCCTGGCTTTAACCCACAGCCCAGGATTGCATAAAATCCCTTTTTTTCTGCAATAAACACATTTTGGAAGAGCAGCCTGGGGTCCCACATCTCTTGTCTCAGTCTCTCACACTTTTCCATTCCCTCCCTCTGATCCCAAAGGATTCCAGAGGCTCTGGAGAAGTTCTCCCTGTTGGAATGGATGATGGCACAGCCAGTGAAAGCTGCAGTCACAGGGAGATGATGAAGGGTGAGCAAAGCCCTTCCTGGGCAGCAAAACCTCCCAGAACCTCCCAGGCCACCAGGAAGGGAGGAAATCCCCGATTTTTCAATGAGCTCAGCCATGGGCATGGCAGCAGAAATGGGGAATGCTCCTTCCCAGGGGTTCTTTGGGAAGGGACACCTCCAGCAGGGACCTGCTGCTCCCCCACCTCAGCACTGGCATTAGGGGCTTGTCCTCGGGAATTTTTGGGGATAAAAGGCCAGGATCTCCTCCAGGGGTTTTGCATCACTGCTCTCCAAGGAGCCTGGGATGCTTCATTCCCTCAAAATCATGGTTTGGCTTGGAAGGGACCTTGACTCCCACCCCACTGCTCCTGGACAGGGACACCTCCCAGGTGGCTCCAGGCCCCATTCCTGGTGTAAAATCCCAGTTATTCCTGCTCCTGAGGATTATCCATCCCTCTCCAGCTGCTCCAGGGACATCTGGATGAGCCCAGCCCACATCCCTGCCACGAGAGGGTTTAAATCCTGATTTCCCTTGTAGAACCAGCTGCTTTTCTCCCTGCATTTCACAGTTTCCTTGGACTGCAGCCATTTCATCCAAACTCCCTCTTGCTGCTGCTGGAGCAGGAATATCCAACAATTTCCTGGGAAATAGCTCTGCCTTGAAAAGCTCCAGCTCAGCAGACAGGTGGAGGAACGTTGTGATTGTTCAGGGCTGGATTTGATGCTTTGGCAGCGTTTGGAGGGATTTAATTCACCCACCACAGCAGAAATAAAGGAGTTTCTTTCTTCATTTCTCCCTTTTAAAATCCAATATTTCAATGCCACTTCTCCCTCCCAGACGTGGATTTACTCACAAAACGCTTGTTCTGTTCCCAGAATTTAAAACATTTTGTGGGGATGATCTGCAGAGCCAGGGGATGATGTGTGTGCTGCACCCGAGGCTGGGAAGGGTGGTGGGAATAAATCAGGATCTTTTGGAAAAGGGCGGGATGAGCCTGGCATAAAAACCGTGGAGTAAAGGGTGGAGGAAGTGTGGCTTGGGCTGGGATAAAGTCAATTTTCTGGCGTGGGGATTCCGAATTGTGGGAAGGGGGGAGTGAAATCCTGGTTGGGTTTTTCCTCTCCCTGTTAAAGCATCTTCACCTCCCGCTTTTCCCGATTTTCTCCCGCATCCCAGGGGATCGAGAGGGATAAAACCCTCTCTGGGTGCCGCATCCCTGTGGAAGCAGGTCGGGATTCGGGATCGGTAGATGGAGCTCTGTGTTCGCTCATCCCGGGGTTTTCCAGCGGGCTGGGATCCCGCTCCTTGCGCAGATCCCAGGGAATTTCATTCCGGCTCTCGTCCCTCTTGGAAGGGCGTTCGAGGAATAACGCGTTCTGGAGGGGGTTTATCCCAGCTGCAAGCGGTTCCAGAAGGGTTGTGATCCCCAAAAAAAAAGGCTGCAGAGGATTTTTCCCAGTGGAATAAAAACTCTTCAGGGAAGTGCTGAGCCCTCCCTGCTGCTGGATCCGCGCTCTTTGGAAAATCCTTGGATTTTCCAGGGGCTGCAGCTTCCCGTGAATCTTCCCTGTGGAGATTCAAGGTTTTTCCTTGGCTTTTCCAGCACCAGAGGAAGCCCCAGGATCCGAGGGATGGAGCAGCTCTGCTGGGAGGAAAGGCTGGGAAAGTTGGGAATGTTCACCTGGAGAGGAGAAGCTTTGGGGTGACCTGAAGGAAAGGTGGGGAGAGAGGATGGAGGAATGGATTTGAATGGACAGAGCACAGGGATAGGTGGGATATTGGGAAAGAATTCCTCCCTGTGAGGGTGGGGAGAGCCTGGAATGGAATTCCCAGAGCAGCTGCCCCTGGATCCCTGGAAGAATCCCAGGCCAGGCTGGATGGGATGGGGGAAGGTGGAACTGGCTGAGCTTTAAGGTCCCTCCCAACCCAACCCAGCCAGGAATTCCATGATTTTCCAAGATGTTTTCACACTCCTCCTGGTGCAGCAAAATCCCATTTCCCTCCTCTGTTCCCCAAACTTTTCTTCCTCTTCCTCAGCTCACTCCCCAAACTCCCACTTTGGGATTTTGCTGGGGGCACAGCCACAGATGTTTGCCTGATCCCTGTTTAATTCCATTTTATGGGATTCTGATGAACTCCTGTGAGTTAATGGTGCTGAGAAACACGGCCCCACTGGAACCCCTGACACCGAGTGTTAACCTGGGAGCTGAGCCATGAAATCCAATCCACATTAAAAATCGCTGCTCTGTGCTCAAAAAGCCACTTTTTGTGTGATAAATAGGGGGAAAAAAAGCTCCCAAAAATCCTGCAGGAGCACTTTTATGACGTGGGAAGTGCTTTTATAGGACGAGACTTTAAGGTTGGGTGGGTTTAAAGGGTGCTGCTCTTCAGTTCCAGGCTTTGCACACCTTGAAGAGAAACTGGAATATTTTTTTGGTTTTCAAAGTGGTTCCCAGGTTTGGCAGATTCTGTGCTCATTTATTTCTTTTAGGCTGGGAATTTTTTTTCTCCAGCAAATAATCCGGGGGTGTTCATTAATCCTCAGGATCAAGCTCCAACCTGGTTTTCTGTCATCCTAATTTGATGTCCTGAATATATTTTTAATGTTTTTTACAGTTTAAGCTTGTTCCCAAATCGGTGAGGGACAGGAGAGGTGGGACAAACCCTCATCCCTTTAAAGATTGGAATAGGGTTGGAATAAACCCTGTTAAATTCCCTCCCAGCCCAAACCCTTTTCCCTTTCCAACACCCTGAAAACCTCGGAGCCCTTTGCAGCAGAACTGAGCTCCCTGTTCTGCTCAGCCAAGAATTTTCCCCAGTGGGAAGATCCAGTGAGTTCAGGGGTGCTGGCAGTGCTTGGGGCTGGTGGTGTGTGGGATTTCTGGGATTTCTGGGATCTCCCTGTGGATTTACCCATGGATATCCCATTTCTGTATAGCACAGAACGCCTTCCCAAGAGATTATTTCCCTCTTTCCTCTCTTTTGCCACAAGATCCCTTAAGTTCCAACCCATTCCCTGTTTTTATGATGTCCTGAACCTCCTTGAATTTTTGGATTTTTTTTAATCTTGTTTAAAAATCTCTGTTAATTCCCTCCTCAAATCCTTTTTTTTTCTTTTTCTTTTTCTTCCTCAGATCCTGTTTTCCTTGAGCCAGGGATCTGGTGCTGCTTTGCCCACTCCTGGTTAAATTACTGAGTGACATCTACTGCGTTTGCATCCTTAATTATTACCCTTTATGCTAATTGGGCTTCTCCTTGCTGTCACTCGTCAGGGCTCCAGCCAGAGCTGGAGCAAAACGTCTGCTGCAAAGATGGATGGGATGCCACCAAAATATTCCAATGAATATTCATCCTTTCCCATTTTGGAGCCATTCCCTGCTGGTTCCTTTTGCATTTTGGGTCTGGACAGCTCCATTTGTGGGCAGGGCTGTCAGGCAAAACAGAACCTTTGGGCAGAAGGGGATTTTTTTCTTTTTCTTTTTTCTTTTCTCTTTTTTCTTTTTTTTTTATAAGGGGGATTGTTCTCACAGCCAGGAGAAAAATTTTCATGGGATTTGCTCCAAGAGCCACCCCTGGAGATGGGGATGGGCTGGGTGTGCTCCTGGAAATGTGCATGGATGGGAATGCTCTTGGAGGAATAAAGAGGGTTTTACTGCAGCTCCAGGGCTTTTGTTTGCCTGATCCAGCTGCTGCCTGAAGGTTGTTCCTGCATCCCAAATGCATTTTTGGGATAATTGCCTCGTGCCTGGGCACCTGGGATAGTGGGAGGTGTCCCTGCCCTTGGCAGGGTGGAAGGAGATGGGTTTTGAGGTCCCTTCCCACCCAAACCTTACCCTGGGAGTGATTTTTCTCCGTTGCTGGGCCCGAGGTTCACTCCTGTGAATACTGCAGGGGTTGGCTCCCAAACCTGGCCCTGATTTTTCTGGGAGGAAATGGCCTCAGGAATACATTCTGGGATGAATTAATGATTAATTAACCAGTGCTCATGCAGGTTTTCCAAACCTGTTCTGGGTCTGGGATGTGCTGCAGGGTCTCCTCCTGAACAGTTACTAAACCCAGACTTGGACATTTTATAAAAAACAGTTGAATTATTAAATATTTCCTCCTTTTAATGAGAATCAAAGCTGTTATTAAATCCTGATGCCTTCTCTGACTCCAGGGACCCCTAACCCAGGGCTGCACCAAGAACCTTTCCCCCTCTCTAAATTCCCAGCTCCTCCTGCTCCCCACCCGGGCTTCCCATCTTTTCCCAGGCACCACAGGGCAGGAGAATCTCCCAAAACCGGGACAAATCCTGACCCTGGAACCGGCAGAGAGGGAAAAGCTCCTCTTTTGGGATGGGGCAGGAGCTGGGATGGGATGAAGGGAATTTGGGAGGCAGGTGGGACCTGCTGCTGGTTCCAGCCCAGGCTGATCCCGGCTGGAAGGGTGGATGCAGTTGTGTGTCCACACCTGGATTTTCCATCGCTCCAGGTCTTCCATTTCTCATTTCCCTTTTTTTTTTTTCCTCACTCCCCCTCTTGCCTTCAAAGCCGGTGTTTATTTAACCCGGAGCGAGCTCCTCATCAAACAAATCCAAGCCACCGGTGCTATAATTAGCATTAGGATATACTAATTTGTCTTCGGGCATAATTGGAAGGTTTCTCCCGTTTCGGGATAATCCTAAACCGATCCTATTTTATGGCTCATTTGCCGGAGTATGCCTGGGAAGCTCTCGCAGCTTTATCACCCTTTATCAACCGGTGAAGAGTGTCAGAGCGGGCTGGGGGGATAATCCCGATTTTCCCAAATTCTGCTAATTGAGCAGCCTTCCCTGAGCCTTTGGTGATAAGGAGCTGCTAAAAGGGCTCCGATAACTCCCTGCAGGGGCTGATTTGGGGCAGTTTTTTTGGGGGGGATGCTGTGGATCCGCAGCAATTCCCGACCCCAGGAGGGGTTCAGCCCTTCCCGCAGCCGCTCTAATTAATTAAGCTCCATTAAATGCCCACGGTCCTTTATCCCGGTGAGCTGCCCAGGGCAGGGCTGGCTTTCCCTCCCTAACGAGCCCAAATTAACCACGCTCCATGGGTTCTGGCTGAGGGGCGCCTTCATCGCTCCTCTTCCTCCTCCTCGCTGGCCTCCAGGGCAGGAGGGGTGGGATGGGGTAGCCAAAGCCCAGAAACGCTGGCCCAGTAAGGATTGGGAAAGGGCAGGAACACCGGGAGTAGCTGATGGAGCTGGGAAGGGGCTGGAGAATTCCTTATGGAGCTGGGCAGGGGCTGGAAAATTCCTGAGGGAGCTGGGAAAGGGCTGGAGAATCCCTGAGGGAGCTGGGAAATGGGATGGAGAATTCCTGATGGAGCTGGGAAGGGGCTGGAGAATCCCTGAGGGCGTTGGGAAGGAGCTGGAGAATTCCTTATGGAGCTGGGCAGGGGCTGGAAAATTCCTGAGGGAGCTGGGAAATGGGATGGAGAATTCCTTATGGAGTTGGGAAGGGGCTGGAGAATCCCTGAGGGAGTTGGGAAGGGGCTCAGCTTGGAGAAAAGGGGGATCCAGAGGGGTTTTTTCCTCTCTGGAATTCCCTGACAGGAGGGGAACTCTGTCACCTTCTGGGGAGTATTTTCCTAGTGGTTTTTTTTTTTTTTTTTATTATTATTTTTATTTTATTTTATTTCCCACAAAGTACCTGCTCTCTTTTTTTAGGGAGGGCACAGGGAATTGCAATGATTTTGGGAGCTGCCCCCATCCCTGCTGAAACACCACACCCTGCCGAGCCAGGGAACGTTTGCGTTGGATGTTGGGAACATTTCTTCACGGAAAAAAATTGCTCAGGGGGTGTGGAGTGCCCATCCCTGCTGGAATTCAGCCTGTGAGGATGTGGCACTGGGGAAGGGGAATGGCTGAGCTCCATCCTGGGGTTTTTTCCCAGCCTCCAGGGCTCTGATTCCCGGTGCTGGGATGGAGCAGCTCCATCCCAGGGAGCACAAACAGCTCCCGGTTTGCTCTGCCCCGGGGGTTTCACAGAGCCTGGAGCCGCTGCCTTTGCCTAAAAGGTTTTTTCAGCCCTTTTAACATCGCCGCGGGTGAGTGCTGCTGCTGCATCCCTGCCATCATCCCCTGGATTTGCGAGGGATGCGTTCACACACCGAGGGATCTGCTCCTGGACCATCTCGAGATGCCCAGGAGGCTTCTGCAGGGGCTAAAAAACACTCCTGGCCTTGGAGGGAGATCTGACTTGTATAAACTTTTAATCCTTTTCTTTCCTGAGATGCTTTTCTGACTTCTGCAGAGATTTAGGAAGTGCTGTGGCCTTGGCAAAGATCAATAGATGCCCTGTTAAAGAAAGACTCCAAATTTAGTGTTTGGATGATTTAAGGCGAAAAGTAGAGTCTGAAATATTTAATTTAGTATTGAGCTAAGCTTCAGCATAAGGAGGGAGAAACCTCCTTCTCAAATGAGAGAGGAACCTTTTGTTTTTTTTTCCTGAAGCCTTTAATTAAAACCCTGAATTCATTTGTCCTGCTTAGTGGAATATTGGAGCAGAGGGTGGGAAGCTCCAGTTCCCTCCAGTCCTTTTGTATTCCAAAAAAACCTGGCAGACACCTCTGTCTCTCCTATTCTTCCTTTCAAAGCTCCTCTAGACTCTTTCCTCATTTTCCAGCCTGGCTGTGTTTGGGCCCAGCTTATCCTGGTGTTTCTCCCTGGCTAACATTGTTTTTGAGCATAAAGAATGGTTTTTCATCCCACTCTTGGCTGCTTTTGCCAAGCACACGGAGAGGAGCTGCTGGAGCAATCCTGTTTCACCTCTCTGGAAACAAGGAAGCCAGAAACATTCTCTCCTTCTCGCTGGTTTAAATTTACAGAAGTGAACAATCATTTTTGCAGCCCCTGAGAGTGAAATGTGGGGGAAGCAAACCGATCTTATCGACTTTTCCAGCTGGAGCAGCGCAGGGAACATTACTTAGAGCTCCACCACGCTCAGCTCTAATCCCATGAGATGTCTTTGTTGATGCATAAGCTGTGACCTAAAATATTGACTTTATAAAGTAATTGAATCCCCAAATCATGTTTCAGATGAAAAGCACTTGACAAATGGTTCCAGGAAGGAGCTGAGCCCAAAGGCCCGAGTGTGGAATGGGATTTACTCCACTTGACTCCCAGACAGCCCTGCTCCAGGTTTGGGGGAATTGCAGGGCAAGAAGAGGTTCTCTCTTTTTTTTTTTCCCATTTTTTATCTCATAGGAGGAAGGATAATAAATCCTTCAGGCCCTACAGAAGAGGAGGGAATAGAGCACTCGTTGTGGGGGAATATTTTGGCACAGGGTGACGTGGTGGGGCTCTGTGGGTGCTGAGCTTGCTCTCCTGCTTTGCTTTTTGTCCAGGGGGAGATGGTCTCCAGTTCCTGCAACAAATTTGAGTTTCAGAGGCTCCAAACCCCTGCCTGGCCTTTCTGTATGACCCAGTTCATCCCAAGCCATCCCAGTGCTCCCAGCAGAGCTGCTGCTGGAAGGAGAAGCAGAGGTGGAAATGGGGAGATGATGCAAAGCCAAAGCAGCACGGTGAGACCGTGGCACGGACCAGGTCTCACCCCTGAGCCCTTTCCTGGAGCTGGGGGACAGCTGGGGCTGAGAGGGTGAGGATGAGGGGCTGAGAGGGTGAGGATGAGGGGCTGAAGATAAGGGGCTGGAGGGATGAAGGTGAGGGGCTGCAGGAAATGAGGATGACATGCTGGCTGGAGGGGCTGAGGAAATGAAGATGAGGGGATGAGGAAATGAAGATGAGGGGCTGAGGATGAGGGGCTGAGG
>VXBS01010434.1:17237-34164 GCA_013400255.1 Sitta europaea
GATGAAGGGCTGAGGGGATGAAGATGAGGTGCTGGAGGGGAACTCCTGTTGACCAATGATTTCACCCCAACCCTGTGGCCCAGCTACTGCTCCCTCCTTCCTCTGCTCCTGACAACGAATTTCCCCATTAATTTAAGAGGGCATAATTATCTCATTATTCCAAATGGCTCCATTTAACCAACCCTTATTTCTGACTCCTGGATTGTTACCTTGCTCATCCCACAACGACTGTTTTCCTTCTGAGCACGTTAACTCTGCTGCTTTCTTCCCTCTGCTCTTTTGCATAATGTTATAACAAGCATTTAAATAACTCTAAAGGTTCCACCAGCCCTTGCTTTCATATCTTGCTGTCTCCATGGCAACTGGCTACACTTCCCTGTCTACTTTCCCTTTTTTTGGGGGGTTTGAGTCCCTCAGTCCAGTGGCTGGAAGGTGGAGTTGGGTTCTGCCCTGGTTTTGGGTTCTCCCCTCGTTTGCTCTCAGCGTTGAAGCTCTGCCCAAATGTTGGTTTTCCTGCCGTGCCCTGATCATTATTTTCCCTCTTGGCCATTTCTGAGGACACTTGGGGCTGGGAGCTGGAAATTTGTTTTCCCATTTGTACAATGTGCTGCAGGATGGGGAAACATGCAGCGGTAATTACTGGGATTTGGAATTGCAGCCTGAAACTGGGATTGAGTTGAGTTCAGCTGAACTTTCCTTTGCAGAGTGTTCTCCTCCCATGGCCCCTCATTTGGGGCATGAAATCTCTTGCAGAAAATTTGACGATTTTTTTTTTTTTTTTTTTTTGTCAAAGCACTCATTTAAATTGAACCTTAATATCCCACGGGACAGGAACAACCCCATTAAAAACATAAATACTAATCCAGCATCCTGCTGCAGGCTGGCTTATATGGATCTGACAGACCCAGAGCACTGGGGAAACAAACTGCAAATCTCCCTGCAAATTGCTGGAATGACCCTGGGAAGGCCTAATCCAATGGGACTGTCTGCCACTGGCATGAATTCCAGCCTGGCTGGGGCTGGGATCCGTCCTGGCAAAGCAGGAGGCAGCAGAAGGGAGTGGGGGCAGCTGGCAGCTCCTGCCAGTCTGTGTTTCCATCTGCCAGGAGGAGCTCCCGAGGAGGGAGAGGGGGCAAAGGGAGGAATTCCAGGCAGGCTGCTCCTCTCCCTTCCCCCAGACACGACGTGCTGACCCCGCAGCAGATGGAGCCCAAAGCCCTGAGCAAACAGGACGGTGAAAGCTGAGAGGAAAGCAGCTTTGGATGGCTGTTTATTGCTAAGGGATGAGCCACTGGTCATTCTGGTCACTCACAGGATTGGGGGATCGTGGAATGGTTTGGGTTGGAAGGAACTTTGAAGATTTTCCACGATCCCAGGTTAGCTCCAAACCCCATCCAACCTGGCCTTGGGAACTTCCAGGCTGTCCCATGGGTGTCCCCCACTGCTGCAGCAGAGAAACTCTGGGATTTCCTTATTAATTAGACCTCAGCCTCAGGGGGTGTGGAGTGCCCATCCCTGCTGTTTGGCTGTTTATAATCCAATAATTCTGTGATTATTGATTATAATCCAAATTCTGGATCATTGGATTGAGGAAGAGAAACAATCCCAGCAGTAGAAGAAAGAAGGGGGCCATTCAGGCCATTCAGGTCTCTGAGCCTTTTCCACTGACTCCAGGAAACTCCAGGTGGTGTTTTCCTTCTCTGATGGCAGTCCCTGATCCATGCCCCTGGGGCTCACACTGGCAGGGGCTGTTTTGGACATAGTTGTGCTGTTTGGGAAATGTATTTTTATGTTAAAGGGAGATTTTGAAAAACCCTCATGGTCCCAAGTCCTGGGTCACCCCTGGCTGCAGCTGTCACCAACTCAAGGAGAAAGAAGCTAAAGCAAAAAAAAAAAAAAAGAATAGTGATGAAAAATCCTTCTCCTCAAGGAACACTGAGGAGGAAAATGGCAGGATCAGGCAGCTTTCATCACTCTGTTTCTCTGCTGGAATCTGATTCCCTGATTTGGCTGAATGTGGAACCTGACAAATGCCTTTCAAAGCAAGTTTAGGAGGATCTTTGCAGCTTCCTGGCTGATCCTCTGCAGAGTGTGGGGCAGCTCCGTCAGGGGAAAGACTCATCTGAGGGCAGCAGCCCAAAAATTTGAGGTTTAACTCATTTTGACTGCTGGGGGAGCAGAGGAGCTGGAGAGGGACTGGGGACAAGGGCTGGAGGGACAGCACACAGGGAATGGCTCCCACTGCCAGAGGGCAGGGATGGGTGGGATACTGGGAATTTGGGAATTCCTGACTGGGCTGGGCTGGAATTCCCAGAGCAGCTGTGGCTGCTCTGGATCCCTGGAATGTCCAAGGCTAAGTTGAACAGGGCTTGGAGCAGCCTGGGATGGTGGGAGGGGTCCCTGCCATGGCACTGGGTGGGATTTAAGGTCCCTTCCACCCAACCCATTCTGGGGTCCCTCCCCAACAGCACGAACAGAACAAAAAGCACATTACGGAGTTTTCCCCATCTCCTCTCACCCTGCAGGAAGTCGGGGCAGGAATTCACAGCACTTTGTGCTCTGTGCCCATTTCACACCTCCCTGCAAAGCTGGAGATGTCTGAAAACCTGAAAACCTGAAGAGCTGCTCCTGCTCACACCTGAGCTGACACCCAAAGCACAGCAGCGTGTCTGCAGTTGCTCTCCCTCTCCTTTCTCCCTGCCAGGTGCCACCTCTGCTCTGCTGGAGCCTCTGGAGCTGCACCAGGAGCTTTTCCACACTCATCTTCATGCTGCCAGGCTGCTCCCTGCTGCCAGAGTGCTCCCAGGTCCTGGCAGGAAGGTGGGAATCACTCCCTGCAGCTCCGGGCAGGGGGCTGTGCCCAGGGGGGTGGGCTCTGCCTGCAGCAGCACTGACACAGCCAGGGGGCTCAGCCTCAGGAACACGGGCTGCAGAGCAGCCAGGAGATTGCCATGGACACAGGGATGGAGGGCTGGAATGTTCTGCCCGGGCAGGGGGTGCAGTGCCCATCCCTGGGTGTGTTTAACCCAGCCTGGCTGTGGCACTGGGGGCAGGGGCTGGGTGAGGGGCTGGGGCTGGGCTGGGCTCCATCACCCTGGAGGGCTCTGCCACCCTGGCATCCTGGGATTCTGGGATCCTGGCATTCTGGGATTCTGTGTGGGAATCAATGCCCAGGCTGGATTAATGGGGAGGGCTCTTCCAGCCTGGGAATTCTGGGATTCTGTCACTCTGGGATTCAGGGATTCTGGGATTCTGTCATTCTAGGATTCCAGGATTCTGTCACTCTGGGATCCTAGGATTCTGTCATTCTGTCATTCTGGGACTCTGTGTGGGAATCAAGGCCCAGGCTGGATTAATGGGGAGGGCTCTTCCAGCCTGGGAATTCTGTGAATTCTGGGATTCTGTCGCTCTGGGATCCTGGGATTCTGTCACTTTGGGATCCTGGGATTCTGTTCATTCTGGGATTCTGCCACTCTGGAATTCTGTGTGGGAATCGAGGCCCAGGCTGGATTAATGGTGAGGGCTCTTCCAGCCTGGGGATTCTGTGAATCCTGGGATTCTGTCACTCTGGGATTCTGTCACTCTGTCACTCTGGGATTCTGTCACTCTGGGATTATGTCACTCTAGGAATCTATCTTTCTGGGAATCTATCTTTCTGGGATTCTGTCACTCTGGGATCCTGGGATTCTGTCACTCTGGGATTCTGCCATTCTGGGACTCTGTGTGGGAATCAGGGCCCCAAATCCTCCATCTTTGTCCCCTGGACTCCATTCTAAAACGCCAAAATTCTACTTTTTTACTCTGTGACGAGTTAACTATCGCTCTACTCAAATTCTTGTGACTTATAAATTTTCCAGGACAGTCAGAGGAATGTCCTGGGTTCCCACACCACCTGTTCCCTGTGATGCCTTAGGATTTTACCTTTTATATTTTCCACGTGTTTGTACTCCTGCAGTGATTTGGTGTGAAACTCCAAACTCCACTCACAGTGTCAGCTGCTGCTCTCCCAGTTTGGTCACACACAGCAATTCCTCTCCAGAGAGTTGAGGCCTCTCCCTTTATTGGAATAAAATCAAAGGGCTCCTGTGTCTCCTTTTTGGCCATAAACCTCTGGGGTTTGGGGATTCATTTTCCTGGCAGTTCTGATGGAGGAGCATCCAAACCTTCCTGCTGAGCACATCAAGCTGTCTTGGGAAAAGAGCTCCCTGGGTTATTTTCAGTTCACATTGGCTGAAAAGCAAAGTTTTCCAAGGAAAACTCTGGATGTGAGAAACACCTCTGGCTTGAGAAAAACTTCTGACCTTTTTTTTTGGGAGGGAGGGAATAAATCTGGAGGAAGGAGGGGCACAAATCACAGCAGAAAAAAAAAAATAACCACAGTTTAAAGAAAATGTTTTCCAAATAGTTATCATTCTCTTCAGTGCCTTCATTTTAATATTTTTTTTTTGTTTTATTTTTTTGTTTTGTTTTCCTGAGAGCTGCTGCAAGTGGCACCACTTTTCTCCTCATGGAGTCTGCCTGTTTGGGAAGTGGGAGCTTTCCCTTGTGGAGCTTTTTATCCTTTTTCATCCTATTTTTCTTTTCCTGTGATTGTTGGGAGCTCTGCAGGGAGAAAAATAGAAATGCTAAATACACGAGGGGGAAAAAGTCGAGATTTCCTCCTGGAGCTGTGTATCTGGAGGAGCTGCCCACTTCAATACATTAAATATTATATCAAACATCCAGATTTAGAGGAGAATAAGCTTGGGAAGAGCTTTGAGCAAGGACTTGGGAATATAAAGCTGTGGATGAGCTGGGAGAGGGAGGAGGAGCTGGATTCTCCTTGGCAGGTGGTGGAGCCGAGCTGGCTCTGTGTTTTCCAATTTCTGGCTGGGTGTAGGTGCTCCAGGGATTAATTCCCCCCCCAAATTTGAAATCTCCATCCCACAGCTCCCTGCTGTTTTCTGCTCCTGAATTCCCTCTCCCGTTGCTTCTGCAGGGGAGCGAGGGGTCGGCTAAAAACGCTGATGGGAAAACCATTAGTTTTTATTTTTTTTCCCCCTCTCAACAAGTTAGAGCCGTGGAGTAATTTAAATAACTCCCAAATCTGCTGATCAGCAAATCAAGCTCGTTAGTGCTCCTGCCTGTTCGTACACACACTAACAAGGTTCGTTGGCTGCTCCGCAGAAATTAAGGGGATGGGATCATTAAAATCAACTTGTCATTCTTCTGCTGGTGCTTTCATTAATAAAATAAACCCGAGGATGGGGAAGTGGTGAGCTGGCTTCTCTCTGCGGGTTTGCAAAGCGGGCAAGAGGCGAATAATCAGCCCGAGCAGAACGTGGCTCCGGGCGAGCCTTTGCCGGGCTGAGTTTTACAGCTGGGATGCTCAGAGCGGGGAGAAATCCGCTTTTTTTTCCTGGGATTTTGGGATGTTTCATTCGTGACCTCCGCCTTGTGCCTTCGGAGAGGAGGCTGAGCTGGTTCATTAATCAGCACCGGAATAATTTGGGTGAGGAAAGCTCCGTGCTGGAGCCGCCCCAGCCTCTCCCGATCCCTTTGATATTCCAGCATCTCCCGCTGTCCTGGGAGTCAGGGAATGGTGGAAAATCCTGCTGCAGGATCCTCTCCCCGTGCCCAGGGAAGGTGTTCTGGGGGGAAATCCTGGGGAAAACTGCGAATCTGGGTTTGCAGCCTGGCCAGGGTCTCTGGGAATTTCGGGGCTTTCTGAATTGCCCATCCAAAGCCCAGGCACGTCCAAGCTCCTCGTCCTCCTCATCCAGCAGGAGTCCATTTTGGGGAGAAAAGTGGTTTTTAATGACTCATCCTCAGGGGATTTCCTTCCTTTTTCCTTTCCTTCCTTTGGCTCAAAAGTTGGACCCAGGTAGAGGGAGGATTTTGCCTCTGGTTTTCCTGAGCCCAGTGAAAACTCCCCTTTGGCAGTGGCAATCCTCCCTCATTAATATCCCCATTTCTGCTGGCATTAGTTTAAATCTCCATGAAATTCAGTCTGGAAATGACCTTCAGAGGTGAAGTCCAGGACAAGGATTCTCTGGGAGAAGCTGGGGAGTTGCTGCAGTTCTTAAAAGCCTCCTGGCTTCTGCATCCCGGGATGAGCTCTGTCCAGGGGGCTGGGATGTGCCTTGGGAGGGGCTGGGGAGCCTCTCCTGGAAACTCCTGCTGAATCCAGCAATTGGATTAACTCGTTCTTGCCTTAAATCAATGCTATTTGATCTGTCCCTCAACCTTTTGTTTGAAACCTCCCCGTTTTGGATGAAGCTGAATGTGATTTTCCATGTTTTGGAGTGAGAAAAAAAACCCCTGGGGAGGTTCAACTTTGTATTCTTTTAAAGATTCTCAAGTAATTTGGCCTCAGGAAACGATGAATTCAGGATCTTCAGGCAATGCCCTCACCCAGCTGGGACTTTGGGCTGTTTTTTTTTCCTGGAGAGTGATGCTAAGCTAAGGGAAAATTGTCTTTTTTTTTTTTTTTTTGTGTAGCAAAAGATCTCAACCCTTTGCAGTGATGTTGAGCTTAGCAGGGAATATTCCAGCAGGGAATTTGGGGGTTGTGCATCTGGGATTGAAATGGCTGATTAGAAGGATGCTCCTGTCCCTCACCTCTGCTCAATGATTTTTTATTTTTAAAGCTTGCAGGCGTTACCCCAGGCCCAGTCACTGCCATGCTCCAGGGATTAATTCTTCCCTAAAATTTGAGCTCCCCCTGACATTTTTCCCAGGATGAAATCCTAACTCCTCCACGTTATCCCTCAGATCCACAGAGATTCCAGGGAATTCAGCCCTTCCTGGGCTGTTGGATCTCTGTCAGTGCCATCCCAACCTCTCTTCTCCCTGGGGGGAGATTCCTGCAGATTCCAGCCCCACCCCCTGGTCCATGTGGGACCTGGTGGAAAATGAGGGGAAGGGACTTTTGGGCAGTGAGGGTTATTTTTGTGGTTTTTTGTTTTTTTTAGGGAAAGCTCTCCCCATCTCCACCTCGCTGCATTCCCACAAATTTCCACTTTTCAAGGTCTGTCCTCCCATCCCGCTGGCACCAAAACGAACATTTAATTATCTGCAGGCAGATCCCTCTCTTTGCTCCCATTCCTGTGGCTGCATTCCCCTCAGACCTTCAGGGATTTAATTGCATCCATCTCTGATTTTTCTGCTGAGTAGAACATGGCATTTCTTCAGTGCCTCCCCGTGCTAAAAAGGTCTCCTAAAAAGGAGCAATTTGTCACTCTTTGGCCCAGGTACACTCTTTTTTTTTTTTTTTTGCCCATCTGAGCATATTTTCCCTCAGCATTTGCTTTTCCTCCTAATTTCCAATGGAGCATTGCTCAGCTCTTCTCTTGCCTTGCCACTATAAATTCTCCTGAACATGGGCAGACGAGTGCTGAGGATTATTAAGCACATTGGAAGGAGCACCAGAGCGGGGCCTGACTTGCATTTTCAGCCGTGCTCCGAACAGGGAATGTCTTCTGGGATAAAAGTTATGTTTACAGTCAGCTGCTAATTAGTGCTAGCAGGGTAATTATGTAACTGATGCAATTTTGGATTTGAAGGCTTCTTGCATCGTAAGCAGGGAGCTCAAAAAATAAAACAAAAAAACCCCAACAAAAACCCAAAAGAACTAACCCAGCAGGGAGTGTTGTTTAATTCTGCTTAAATTCATGGAATCCCAGAATCCCAGACTGGTTTGGGCTGGAAGGGACCTTAAAGCCAACCCCATTCCATGGGCAGGGACAATTCCTTTGATCCCAGGTTGCTCCAAACCCCATCCAACCAGCCCTGGTTGTTTTGATGGGGTGTTTTTTGTATCTGAGGGGTGTTTGGGATGCTGGTGGTAAGGATTGACCTTAAAGCCAACCCCATTCCATGGGCAGGGACAATTCCCTTGATCCCAGGTTGCTCCAAGCCCCATCCAAGCTGCCCTGGTTGTTTTGATGGGATGTTTTTTGTGTCTCAGGGGTGTTTGGGATGCTGGTGGGGTTTGGAGTGGTTGGAGAGTTGTGGGAAGCACTGGGAGCACTGGAGCAGCCCCACCTGCCCCTGCAGCAGCCTGGCTCTGCTCCCTTCTCCAGCAGGTGGATGTGCCCATGGAATTCTCTCCAGCTCCCTGCTGAACTCCCCTGCTGGGGGAATTCTCCTGCAGAATCCCAACGAGCTCTGGGGCCCTCGCTGAGCTCGGGGGGTTTGGCTGTGGATCCCCTCCAGCCAGGATCCTGCCCCTGGACCTGAGGCAGTCAGGATGGATGGGGAGGTGCTGGGGTGGCTTCTCTGTGTCCATGTGAGGCAGAACTTCAGCTCCTCTCGGGTGTTTGTTGTCATGGACTCGAGATTTTAAACAGTCTCTGCTTTCCCAGCCCCAGAAGAACAAGCTGAGTTCTGCCTGCTCTGCTCTCCAAGGTGGTTTGTTTTTCTCTCACCTCTTACATTCTTTCTCTGACCTGCTGAGATCTTTCTTGCAGGTCAGATGAGGCAGGCTCACGACTGCCTGCCCTTGGGGCAGTGTTTATCTTTTATACTAAAACCTGCCTATGCTTTATTTACAATAATTCTCCAATACTTATCAATTCTGTTGGACAGTCTGTCTCTACTCTAGACCAATTCAAAAGCATCACAGCAGAAGATGGAGGGCAAAAGGGCATGAATCCAAAATCCTCTACCTTTGTCCCCTGAACTCCATTCTAAAACCCCAAAATGCTCTATTTACAATAATTCTCCAATTATCAGTCGGAGAATCAACTCCAATAATAATCAGCTTGATAATAAATTTATCAATTCTGTTGGACAACGTGCCTCTACTCTAAACCAGTTCAAAAGTGCCACCACCACAGCAGAAGATGGAGGGCAAAAGGTGATGAAGAAAGGCAGGACACACCCCAAATCCTCCATCTTTGTTCCCTGAACTCCATTCTAAAACCCCAAATGCTTTATTTACAATAATTCTCCAGTACTTATCAGTTCTGTTGGACAGGGTGTCTCTACTCTAAGCCAGTTAAAAAAGTGCCACCATCACAGCAGAGGATGGAGGACAAGAAGATGAAGAAGGAAGGTAGGGCACGCCCAAATTCTTCCACCTTTGCCTCTTGAACTCACATTCTAAAACTCTAAAATTCTACTTTTTTCACCCTGTGACAAATTAACTATCATTCTACTTCAACTCTTGTGACTTGTAAATTTTCTAGGGCAGCCAGAGGAATGTTCTGGGTTCTGAGAAGTTTCCTCCTTTAACTCCTGCCTCCAGCACATCTTCCTCCAGCAGCTCCTGTGTCCTGCAGGGAGCTGGGGAGCCACAGCAGCTCCCAGCCCTCCTGCTTGGGCTTTTCATTCATTCTGGGTTTATTCCTGGAGCACATCACAGCTTGGAGGACTGGGGGCCCGGGATGAGGGTGCTCTGTGTGTCTGTGGAATTCCCAACACGTGCAAATCCAGTCTGTGCTCCACAAATCCGTGCTGTGGCCCTGCTGTGTCCCCCTCAGCCAGGGCAGCCTGTGCTCCTTTGGCAGCTTTTTGGCTTTTTCCATTTGGAAGGGGCACCATTAAATAATTATCCAGTCAGATCCAGACATTGGTACCTGAGGAACCAGGGTTGTGTCCTACCCTAAATACAGGGAATACCTCTGGGAACACCTGCTGGTAAATATTTACTGATTTTTACCTCGGAAACTCTTCCATGGGGAGGTGAGGACACGTTGAGAGCACCATGTCCTGAATGCCTAAATTGTGGAATGGCTGCTGTGGAGCGATGCAGGGAGGCTGAGACAACAGCTCAGGCTGTGCACACCTGAGGAAAAAATATGTAAATACCCAAATAATCAGAAAAATCAGTGATGGGAAGTGAGGGTTTGCCCCTTTGCAGGAGGTCCTGCAAGCCTGACTCTCTTGGGGGGACAGAGGAGGGAGGGATGCTCCAGAGCTCCACTGCTTGGGACAGCAACTGGGATTTTCTCCAGCCTTGGGAGTCCATAAATGTTGGATTCTGGGGGTGAAACTGGGGCAAAAACTGTGGGATGGGTTCCCACATTGCAAGGAAGGAGCAGCTTTTGGCAGGGCTGGCAGTGCCAAAGGCACAGGGTGCCAGGGAAGCTGTGGCTGCTCCTGGATCCCTGGAAGTGTCCAAGGCCAGGCTGGACAGGGGCTTGGAGCAACCTGGGATGGGGGAAAATTATCCCTCATTATTATCATTAATTAAAAAAAAAAAAAAATTAACCCAAGTTATTATTATTGTGCATGGCAGGGGTGGAATGGGATTTGCTCTAAGGAGTTTCCCAACCCAAACCACTGTGGGATTCTGTGATGGTGGAGGAGGGGAGGCTGGATGAACCTTTCTTGTGCAGGAATCCTGAGGAGAGCACAAACTCTGCTCCCTGGGGGCATTTTGGGCTCATCTCCTTGAATTTCCAGCACTGGGCCCCGAGGGGCTCTGGAAGCAAATCAAAGCTGGTGGTTGGACTGCTCTGTTTTGGTTTTTATTTTTCTTCTTTTTTTCTGGATGTCCTTCACAGTGGAAGCATGAAAATCCCCCAAATCTCTGCAGCCATGTCCAGGAGAAGTTTGTGGAAACTCTTGCATGGAATTCTGCATCCTGGGGGCATTTTGGGCTAATTTGCCTGAATTTTGAATCCTGAGGGCTTCTGGAAGGAATTCAGGGATGGTGGCTGGACTGTTCTGTTTTTTCTGAATGTTTCTTTGTGGTGGAAGGGTGAAAATCCTCCAAATTTCTGCATCCTCATGTCCAGGAGAATTTTGTTGGCAAGGCTCCTCTCTCTTGTATAAAATTCTGCATCCTGAGGGCATTTTGGGCTCCTGTCCCTGAATTTTGAACCCTGGAGGAATTCTGGAAGGAATTCAGGGATGGTGGCTGGACTATTCTTTTTTTCTGAATGTTTCTCTGTGATGGAAAGGTGAAAATCCCCCAGATTTCATCAGTCCAGGAGAATTTTGTTGGAAAGGTCCCTCTCCCTTGTGTAGAATTCTGCATCCTGAGGGCATTTTGGGCTCCTGACCCTGAATTTTGAACCCTGGAGGAATTCTGGAAGGAATTCAGGGATGGGGGCTGGACTATTCTTTTTTTCTGAATGTTTCTCTGTGATGGAAAGGTGAAAATCCCCCAGATTTCATCAATCCAGGAGAATTTTGTTGGCAAGGCTCCTCTCTCTTGTATAAAATTCTGCATCCTGAGGGCATTTTGGGCTCCTGTCCCTGAATTTTGAACCCTGGAGGAATTCTGGAAGGAATTCAGGGATGGTGGCTGGACTATTCTTTTTTTCTGAATGTTTCTCTGTGATGGAAAGGTGAAAATCCCCCAGATTTCATCAGTCCAGGAGAATTTTGTTGGAAAGGTCCCTCTCCCTTGTGTAGAATTCTGCATCCTGAGGGCATTTTGGGCTCCTGTCCCTGAATTTTGAACCCTGGAGGAATTCTGTAAGGAATTCAGGGATGGTGGCTGGACTATTCTGTTTTTTCTGAATGTTTCTTTGTGATGGAAAGATGAAAATCCCCCAGATTTCATCAATCCAGGAGAATTTTGTTGGCAAGGCTCCTCTCTCTTGTGTAGAATTCTGCATCCTGAGGGCATTTTGGGCTCCTGTCCCTGAATTTTGAACCCTGGAGGAATTCTGTAAGGAATTCAGGGATGGTGGCTGGACTATTCCGTTTTTTCTGAATGTTTCTCTGTGGTGGAAAGGTGAAAATCCCCCAAATCTCTTCTGTCCAGGAGGAGTGTGTGGGTGAAGCCCTTCTCTTGTGTAGAATTCTGCTTCTTTTGGGCTAATTTCCCTGAATTTTGAACCCTGGAGGAATTCTGTAAGGAATTCAGGGATGGTGTCTGGACTATTCCGTTTTTTCTGAATGTTTCTCTGTGATGGAAAGGTGAAAATCCCCCAAATCTCATCCATCCAGGAGGAGTTTTTGGGTGAGGCTCCTCTCCAGTGATGTAACAGCTGCAGCCTGCTCCCAACATTAAATGTTATAAATGGGGCTGATGTAATTCCATTCCCAAAGCCTCGGCAGGGCTGGCAATAACAAACAGAGCCTTTTAGGACTGGCTTATTGATGCAAAACAGTTTAGCTAAACTGGGTCGCTGAAGTGCAAATGTTTTATTTATGAGCTCCTTTCTCCCCACAAATCACCACTCTCGGTGGCACAAATGCTCCCAGCTCCCCGTGGCTCCACTCCTTGGGAAGTGCTTTGGCAGGAGCCAAAAATTGGGATTGCAGACTCATCCATCAGGGCGGGCAGTTGGTGATGTTGTTGTCCCCCAAACGGAGTTCATAATGGGCAAAGAGGTTTAATTAATGCTGCAGAGTAATGGCTCTGTTTATAAAGAAATAATGTCCTATAAAATTAGGCACTGCCTGGTGAAATGTGCCTCCTAATGGCCGGGCTGGCATTCAAAGGGAGCAGTAAATCACTTAAATATTAAGACCTTCTTGAGCAAGGATAATAAAGCAAGAGATTTGGGAATGGGAGATGCTGGTGCTTACAATTATCCCTTAAATAAAACATTTTTATAGTGATCATGGAGTTAATGACCTCCCAGAGCAGGCAGGTGAGAGGGGCAGTGGAAGACGAGTGGTGTAATCCCCTGCAGATAAAGGAATTCCAGTGGAGTTCCTGGAGCCCAGAGTCACCAGGGAGAAAATATCAACTTCTCTGAGCTCTTTTTTTGATTCTTTTGATGAATAAATGCAGGCAGCTGTTGTTACAGAGAAAAGCTCCTGATCAAAAACCCGATAGATCAGGACTATTCCCCACGGCTGGCGCAGCACAGGCATGATCTATGAATATTGTTTTCAAACCCCTGCTCAGAATATTTGAAAATATTCTCAATTGCCTCCATATTTTCAGCTGCAACTCAGGCAGGGAAAAAAAAAATAAAAATAAAAAGCTGAATTACTGCTTTACAGCTTGGCTAGGAGGAGGTTTTGCAGCCTTGCTGCGGTTCCGCTGGCGGGCGGGAAGGAGGCAGGAGCATCCAGGTCTCCTCCGTGAGAATTTGGGGCAGTTTGGGAGGAAAAATGAGATTTTTAATGGCCTGAACGAGGTCCAAATAATGGGGATGATTTCAGGGTAAAAGTACAGAAATTAATATGGTCTACAGGGGACATAAAGCAGAAGAACTCGCACAGATTTTTGTCCCAAGGTGGGGAATTGTCGCCGGGGATTTTCCAGGATTGTGGGATGGAGAATTCCCAGGTGCTTGGGGGCTCTTTGGAGGTGAAATCCAAGAGGGTGGGATGGGAAATGTGACCTTGAGTCTCTGTTGTCGTGGGTGGATCCCCCCTTCATCAGCACAAGTCCATAAAAAGCCCTCAAGCAGTTCCTGAAAGAGATTTTTTTTTTTCCTTAGGAATGTTGGGATTTTATTATTTAAAGGAAAAGCATCGGCAAGCACCTCAAAGATTTTAAAAAAAAAAATTGTTCAGCCTCTGAAAATAAGGAATTATAGCCATGTCAGAGATTTTGCATCATCTGCTGAATTTGGTGAATGAAGAATTGCTCTTGGTTGAGGGTTCAGGGAAGTGAACTGGCTCTGGAGGCAAAAAAACAGATTCCCCAATGCTTTCAATGCTTATTTCATCATTTTTCGTGAAAAGATGAGCAGAATGTCAAAGCAACTTGGCAGAAAGGGGATGGAGAGGTGATGGGGTGGATCCCATCCCTGGGGGCTGGGCATTGCCAGATTTTCCTGAAGTTTGGATTCAAAAAAACCCCAATCAAACAAACAAACAAAACCCAACCCAAACCAAAACCCCAAAAACCCCCCAAAAACCAAAAAACCCCCAAAAGCAAAAAACAAAAATCCCAACCCCAATACCAAAAAAATCCCAGACAAAAATCAAAACCCAAACAAACAAACAAACAAAAAAAACCCCAACAAAAATCAAACCCTTCCCCTGTTCCCCCCCTCAAAAAAAAAAAATAAAATTCCAACAAACCAACAAAACCCAATAAAAAGGAGGGAAAAATAAAGGATGAATAAAAATAAACCAAGTAAAAGGAAGGGAAAAATAAAGGAAAAATAAACCCAAAAATGGGGTGATGAATTCCAACCAGTCATTTCCCTTCTGGAATATCTTCCTTATTTTGTATTTCCTGTTGGGAATGGCACAGGGTGGGATCCTTGGGATGCCCTGTGTAGGGTCAGGAGTGGGGTTTGGTGTTCCCTGGGGGTCCCTTCCAGCTCAGGAGATTCCCTGTAAATCCATACAGGGACATTTTAGGAGCAGCTGGGTTTGACTGCAGAGCTTTAATTTGAGTGACATTCATGGGCCAAAAATTAATTTCAAAATAACTTCCTCAGTTCCCACTTGGAAATGCTTCTAAAATGAAGGAAAATGAGGTTTGCAAAGCGCTGTAAGGAGCATTCCTGGAAGTGGAGAGTTTCACAAGAAACAGCTTTTTTCCTAAAAAAAAGAGATTCAAGAAAATTACTTTGGACTTCTTGGGACTGAGCCTTGTGCCTGTTGCACAGAACCCCTGGGATTTGGGATGGGAGCTGGGTCATATCTCCCCTCAACTCTGCTTAGGGAATTAAAATCCAGGTGAAACCAGGAACTTTTATAAGGAATGCAGAAAAAAACCCCTTTGAGATGAGAGGGGAGGATTTATTCTGATGCAGCTGAACCCTTCCCATCTCCTACCCCACAAGGTCAAAGGTTTTGGCTTTCACTCCTCCAGGATCCCCCTGGAATCCTCAGGAATGAGCTTTTTGTAGGAGCAGGGACTCCAGGAGGGGCTGCTTTGTGGTCTCCTGGGGAATTTGCAGCTGGATTTCCCTTTTGCCCCCCGTTGTTAACAGCAAGGAAATTCCCCTGGGATCTCTTTATCCCGGAGAAGCTGCCAGGTGATGCTGGGAACACCTT
Source organism: Sitta europaea (assembly GCA_013400255.1). Taxonomy (NCBI): domain Eukaryota; kingdom Metazoa; phylum Chordata; class Aves; order Passeriformes; family Sittidae; genus Sitta; species Sitta europaea. Next base: position 32,091 of record VXBS01010434.1, read on the forward strand.
GGGATGGGTTTCCTCTGCCAACAAATTCGATTTGGGATGAATATTCCACATTTTGGACCTTTTCTCCCCCACGAGCAGAGCTGTGCCCTGCAATTCCAGGGAAAATCCTGCTGGGATTGGCATCTCCCCACCATGGATATGCCCTTTTGGCAGTGAGGAATATTTTTAAGGACAATTTTTTTTCTCCTTTCAGGACAAGAATACCGGGGTGGAGAAGCTGCCAGAGTTGGGACAATCCCCTCGAAATCCCAGCAGCATCCAGAGGGCTGAAAATGGGGAAATTCCTGGGAGGTCTTTGTAGGCACCCTAAAAATGGGGAAATTCCTGGGAGGTCTTAGCAAGGGAAAACAATATTTTAATCCAATCTGGGGTTTTATTCTGCCCTGAAATCAGGAATTTGTCCCTCTCTGCCCTCTCCTGCAGCCAGGAAAGGAATCCTGAGTGAGAATTCCTCCCGGGACAGAGCTCAGGTCTGTTAATGGGATGGGATCAGCTGGAATTTAATTCACACTTAGGTGGCAAGCAGAGAACTCGATTCCAAAAAGTTTTGCTTCAAATATTTCCTTTCTGCATCAAAAAAGGAATTAAATCTTCATTTCCTAATAATTCTAAATCCCAGAATCCCCCTTTGCTTTAGGAAGACCAAACAACTTTATGTAAAATTCATTTTTTGTTTTCCTTAAGAAACGCATTTAATTCTTTAAAAATTGTAGGATAAACCAAATAATTTAGAAATGGAACGGGGGCAGATCAAAGCTACTGAAGAGCTTTTGCCTGAATAAAATATTATTAAATATTCCTGATATTAAATGGGGTTTGGAAAATGTTCAGCTTTGGATGGAAATACTCATTGTCCAACACCAGCTCTTTGGAAAAATTCCAGGCAGAGAGTTTGAGTGGAAACCCTCCCTCAAAAAAATCCCACAAAGTTTCCCAACAACAATCATTTTTCTTGGAAAATGACTGGAAGTGAGGAAATTTTTGCTGGGAATATTTAGGGCTGGCACAGCTGCACAAGCTGTGGCCACCACCATCCATCAGATATTGGATTTTGGAGAAAATGGGTGTTGGAGGCTCCTTCAAAAGTGCCAGGAGAAAATTATTTATGGGGCAGTTATTTATGGGATGCTGCTCTCTGGGGGGTTTTGGAACAAGGGACAGGCCAGGGCCAATTTGGGATAGAAAAATTGGTCTGAATCTCATCCTGAGCAGATGTTTTTGCAGCTGAGATGGGAGAGAATGTGTCCAAAAGGAGATTTATTTCAATACCTTTTTACACTCATTTCATAATAGCAGCATTTTATCTTTTTAACATTGATTTATGGGCACTGAGGCAGAACAGAGGAGTCAGAAAAAAAGGCAATTAATGAATCAAGAAAAAACCCCCCCACATGACAGCTTCAAGATAAAATAAAAACGGGGAAAAAAAAAAAAAAAAAAGAGAAAAAAGCTGAAGAAAGAGGTGGGGGATAATTGATGGTTCCATTTTAACATAATGTTATTTCTGGATTTTTTTTCTTTTTTTTTTTTTCCTTTTTTTTTTTATTCTCTAATGTGTTATTTACTGCCTGCTTTGGAGCTGACAGCAAATAAACAGCATTTGCAATGTAACATCGTTAGCACCCTGATGCACTTGCTCATCCCGCTCGGCTGTCAAATTCCAGCTGCAGCCAACATCCGTCTCCGTCGGCGCGGGTGGAGCCGGGCTGCAATCAGAGCCTGCCTTTAATTACCTGGTGGCCAAGGCAAAGCCCAGTGGCAGCTCCTGGGGGAAAGGCAGAGCCACCAAAGCCTTTGATCTGCCGGGAGCTGGGCGTGGATTTGAAGGATTTGGGATACTGGAGATGGGTGGGAATCCAGGATGTCTCTGTGCCAGTCCTGGATGATCCCAGCTCCAGCCAAAGCCCTGGCAGGGGGGCACAGACCCTAAGGACTCCTGGGGCTTTGAGTTTGACCCTTTGAAAGAATTAAAGGGCACAAAAGTTTAGCTAGCATGATAGTAGCAGTTGTAGAGTGAAAAGGGAAATTTTGGGGATTTTTCCCCTGGGGGCTCAGGGGGTGAGATGGAGGGACT
>VXBS01010434.1:37526-50050 GCA_013400255.1 Sitta europaea
AAAGGGGAATGGGAGAGAGGAAAAGGGAAAAAGGGGAAAAAGGGAAAAAGGGTAAAAGGGAAAAAGGGAAGGGGAAAAGGGGAAAAGGGAAAAAGGAAGGGAAAAGGGAAAAAGGGAAAAAGGAGAAAAGGGAAAAAGGAAGGGGGAAAGGGAAGGGAAATAGGGAAAGAGGGAAAAAGGGAAGGGAAGGGAAAAAGGGAAGCCAAATGTGATTTTTGATCCCTGTAGTTGCCTTGGCCCAAGGCTGAGCCACACTCCCTGAGGATTTACGAGGGCAGGGAGTGACAAGGGGGAATGGCTTCCAAGTGGCAGAGAGTTGGTTTAAATGGGATTTTGGCAAATAATTCTCCCCTGTGAGGGTGGGGAGGCCCTGGAAGAGAATTCCCAGAGAGGCTGTGGCTGCCCCTGGATCCCTGGAAGTGTCCAAGGCTACCTGGGACAGTGGGAGGTGCCCCTGCCCAGGGCAGGGCTGGAATGGGATGGGATTTAAGCCCCTTCCAACCCAAACCATTCCAGGATTTTATCCCAAATGCACAGCTCTCCTCTTCAGCAGCTGCAGAAAGGACTCACCAAGTCCTTTTCCTTTTTTCTCCCATATCCAGTGGGGTTTTTTTGGTGCAGTGTGCAAGGCTGCAAATCAACCCTCTGAAATCCCTTGGCTGGGTGGTTCCATGGGAAAAGACTCTGGGATGTTGCAGATCTAATCCAGTTCCAGAGTTCTGCAGAGTGGGATGAGCACAAAAACTGTCCTGGGGTGCTCAGGGGCTCCCAGACCCTCAGCACTGACCATCACCCCCCCAAAAAAAATTACAATCTGAAGAGAGAAAGACCAAAAGAAAAGAGGAGTCCCTCAGAGCTTCCGAGCCCACAACAGCAACTTTTCTTGAATATTTTTAATATAAATAAAAAAAAACCCAACCTCTAATTTTCATTTGCTGCCCCAAAAGCCAGAAATGGGGAGTTCAAACCACAGCAAAATCCCCCAAACAAAGCTGGGAGGCAGCAAAGGAGGCCACAGTCCATTTTTCCTCTGCAGCTCTTGAGAGAATGAAAGCAAAAGTGTATTTATTCTTCCATTTCTCTGGGGGACTTCCTGAAGTTATTAGAATCTGCCTTATTAAATAATTGAGCAGGCTTGTCATAAAGTGACTTCTCCTCCCCATCCATCACGGGGATGTGCAGAAAATGGCCAGACAAGGAACATTTGCTGGGAAAGCTTCAGGGACCATTAACTCTTGTCACCACCAAAGTGATGGAGGGACCAGGAGCCTTTTTCCCTACCTGGTTTGTAAATATTCCAGTGGAGCAGAGGGTGGGAGATTCCCCATGGATAGGGGATGTGCCTCATCCTCCCCATCTCTCCAGGAATATCCTGTGCCAGGGGAGGGTTTGGTTGGATACCAGGGGAAGTTCTTCCCCCAGAGGGTGCTGGAATAACTTTCCAGGGAATGGGCATGGCCCTGTGTAGTCTGGTTTTCTAGACCTGAGGTTTTCTGAGTTTCTGAACTCAGTTTCTTCGTGGTGTTTTGGTTCAGGAAGACTTTGTTCTCACAGGCTTGACATAAACATCCCAAGTGTTGTTGTAACAAGAGTGATGTTTGGAATTCTTTTCTGTGGGATGGACTTTTCCCTATCCATCAGTTTGGGCCAATGGGATGAAGAGTTCTGGCACTCTTCTGCCCAACGACAGTGGCCTGTTCTAAAAAGTACATAAGGAAGACAGTTGTTTTAATGAATCAGAGTCAGGTGCAACTTTCATAAATGAAGTTTTTATCGTGTGTTCATCACCCACAGTGGCAGCCCTGGGGCTGCTCCAGGAGTGTTTGGCTCAGGAGTTGGGCTGGATGATCCCGAGGGGTCCCTTCCCACTCAGGATATTCCATGATTCCCTGATTCCTTGCTTTCAATTTTCAATTCCAATTTTGGCCCACCCTGCCCTTACTCCTGTGTAGTCTGGTTTTCAGGCCTGGAGTTTCTGAGTTTCTAAAGCTCTGCTTTTCTGATGTTTGGGTTTTCTGAAACTTGTTCCCTTGGAAAGAACATAAACATCAGAATTGTTCTTGTATTCATGTTATAAATTCTTTTCTGTGGGAGGAATTTCTCTTTATGTCCCTCTAATTTAACCAATGTGAATGAAGAAGTTTGTCTTTCGTTCACCAACCACAGTGGTCTGTAGAAAATTCCCTATAAAAGAACAATCCCTAGAAATAAAACCATCCTTTCTTCACATGTTATCTCTACAACAACACTCCCCATGAGTGTGAATTCCTCTTTCTCTTCCACACAGAATCCTCTGGCACTGCTCCTGATCCATGAGGAATTTCCTGGGCAGGGCCAGAACAAGATTTGCACTTTTCCCACGTTCCCTGTTCCACAGGCAGCCTGCCCAGGATGGGAAGATGTTGAGCCTGGAGCTGCCACTGCCCCAACTGGTTTTAAATCCATTTAAAATCCATTCTGGGAATTCTCCAACCATGAAGATCCAGTGATGGGATATTTGAGTCCCACCCCTAAGGAGGCTGCTTGAAAACCCCTTTCCTTCCCTCCTAGCAGGACAGCCCTGCACTTTGGATCACGTTTTTGTTCCAGCTTCCAGATGGAGCCCAGTGGAATCCATGGAATTGAGACATTCCTCGTGTCCCAAACCACCTCAGCCAGGGTGAATCTTTAGAATTCCCTCTGGAAGAAGCCTGGGGTTGGGATTTGTGACTTCCTCACCCCCAAGGTTCTCCCCTGGTGCCATTGAAATCACTTGGCCTCAGCAAAAATCCACCTGGTTTATTCCAGGTTATTCCACAGCTGGGAATAAACCAAAGGAAAAGGCTGGTTAGTCAATAAATTGGCACAAAATCATGGAGTAATTACAACCTTAATGCCTTCGTGGGAGTCTTGTCCCCAGGATTACCCCAGAAAGAACAGATTTGTCTTTTGGGTTCTCACCAGCTCCAGGTTGATGGCTCAGGGAATTTGGGATCTGAATAATAGAAACAGTAACAATAAAAATAACAATAATAATAATAGTAATAGTAATAATAATAATATAATAACAACAACAGCAATAATAATAATAACAACAATAATAATAATAATTTATTATTAATAATAATTTTCAGGAATACATCACTGAGGTGGGAATACTCAACCCATCTTTATTCAACAGGCTCATCCAGGGGGGAAGCACGTCTGGAGCAGCCTGGTGTTTAATCTCCCATCATCCTGGGTGAATATTCCAGGTCAAGGTGAACCCTGAGCTCCTAAATGAGTCTTTGGGAATGCAGGCTCCGTGCTCTTCAATCTTCCCACCCGAGTTTCCTCCCAGTGAATTATGAGGCCGGGATAAGATCTCGGGAGCTTTCCATCCAAACAAATGGACAAATCTCGGCCTTTTTGTTTTTTAAAAGCCTCAACCCAGAAACAATTTTAGCCTCTGAAGGGGAAGGTCACTGCCTATCTCTTCCACTTATAAATTACAGCACTTGGCTGAGGAGTGGAGCTGAATCCCAGGATCTCAGCCCTGCTGGCACAGCTCCCTCCTGGAATGAGCCTTGCTCTCCATAAATCCCAGCGCTGTCAGCCCTGCTCCCACCTCCCCCAGGGAGATGCTGACACTTCGTTCCCTCCTTCCAGCCTCTTTTCCCACCCCTGCTCAGGGGAAAGTGTCCTTCGAGGCAATTTCCCTGGTGGATTCAGGACCTCTCCCCGGGAGTGAATTATCCAGTGGGATGCTCAGGAATGTTCTGTGGTGGTGAGGAACGTGCTGGAGCAATTCTGAGCCAGCACTTTGGGCTTTAAGGGATGATCCTGTTAGTGCAGGGTTAAAATGTTTCTGAAAATCATGGCAAAGGAAGGCTGTGCTTGGTTTTTAGTGGCCATGCAAAACTCCACCTATGGAGATTATAGTTAAGCATACTGACAAGAAAAATTAACTTATGAAATTATTGACACAAATTAACTGCACCTATGAAGATTATCGTTAAGCATATTGGTAAGAAACACAAACCATGTCATTATTGTTTGGGGGTGAAATATTTGTTGCTTTGGGGATCATGAGAATCAATGTTTGGAGTTTCCAGGGCACCTGTGGATGGGATCACATTCCTACAATGGGAGAATATAAATACAATTATTGTAGTAATTGTGTAGCTTAAACAGATCTGTAGTTACATAATCCTAACTAAACTGATATAATGTGTGCATTCTGAGCAGATGGAGCTGGATTTGGGGAGCTGTACCCCCAGTTCCCAAGTGCTCTCTAAATAAAGCCCCTGCACATGATCCACCCGTGTTTGTGAGCACTGACAATCCCACAGATCTCTTGGCTGGGGATGAGATGCCCAAAAATTCACAGGCTGGATGGAACTCCCATCCAAATGTCTGAAGGAATGCCTGTGTCTCAGGAATCTTTCCCTAAATGTGGGTTTGGGGTTTCTCCCCTGAGGGTTTTACACCTCATGTTTTGGGTGTGAGGATTTCTCCTTGGAGCAGAGAAACTGCTCAGTTTGGTGGGACAGTGCAGTTTATTTTCTTATATTCTTATTTTCTTATTTTCTACAGAGGCAGAGAGAGGATGGATCTTCCTTGCAGATCTTTCTTACATGTCAGCAATGTGGTGAAGAAGTCACAAGATCTCTGCTCATCAGACTGCTTAAGGCTAATAATAATAAATAAAATAAATTTCTGCCAACCGGATATTTATGTTATTAAACCAATGCTGAGCTAATTGGTGTTATTACAGTGGGAACTTTCTTAACCAATCCCCTCTGAACACCCAAACCTCACAGGATTACATCCTAGAACCTCTTGGTAACCTTTGGAACCACTTTTGTTTTGTCTGTGACTTTTGGGTTCTAATACTAAAGGTTTCAAGTTATAAATCCACATTTTCACCTCTAGCACCTAAACTTGGGAGCCTTTCCCAAGGTTTCAGGTCAAACCCTGTCTCTAATTCCAAATTTTGGCTTGCAGAGCTGATATTCTGAGATTTCCCAGCACTTTAAATCCTAACCCCTCAGCACGAGTTTGCACAGATTTTAAGGGTGTGATTGATGGGAATGTTTTCCCACCAGGCTGCACAGCTTTTTCCAGCTTTACAGGACAGGTCAGTAGGGGAAAAATCCCATTCCATCCTTGCCCTGTGGGAAAAACATTTTTGGGGTTGTCCAGAGGGATGTGAGTCCAATTCCCCTCTCAGCTCCCTATGGCTGGTACAATTAGTCCAATTAATCCAATTAATGCAAGTGGATAATAATGGATACAAATGGTTATCCACTTTAAATGGAAAAACAATCTCTGCCTTCTCCTTTAGCTGAGAACAGCTAAATACAGCCTGGTTACTGAGCAGGCCTTGCCTCTCTGCACTAATTGGCTGGGAAGGGATTTCCCACTCAGCTAATTAGCCTTAATTGTGTCACTTCCCTTATTTCACCGTTTTGCCTCTTGCCACAAATAATCCTGGAGGCAGCTGAGGATGAGTTGGGCTCCAGCCATGGGTGCAGCCAGGATGCTCCTTTGCCCTTCAGGACTCACCTGGGCTCTTGGTGGCCTCAGGTCAGGTTATCCCATCCAAACCCAGGTGAAATGGGAATTGTGATGACTGGGATGTTTTTTCTGGGAGGTATTTTTAGCCTAGAATTTGGGTTTTTTTTTTTGTTTTGTTTTGTTGGGTTTTTTTTTTGTGCCTCTTCCATCTCCTTCCTCTCTGCTTGATTTGCACTATAATCATCAAGGGAGCACAGCAGACAAATTCCAGGTCTTTGCTGGAGAGTTTCTGGTGGAATGTCAGCTTTTGGAAGAGCAGACTCTGGGCTGGGAAGCAGCTGCTGTGGTTCCTTGTCTCAGAATCCAGCAGGGAAGTGGAGGGAGACAAATTCAGGTCCCTTCCACCACAAACCATTCCAGGATTCTGTGGGGTGCTGACCCCCAGCCGACCTCCCTGTGAGTTCCCCTGGGAATGGTCTGGGTCTGGTCATCAGGGGTGGTTTTTTTGGATCCCACCTGCTCGTGGACTCTGCTCTGTAGATGATTCCTCGTCCCAGCATCTCCATTTCTTCTGCCATCGCTGCCCCGTTCTGGCCTTGCCCGTTTTGGGGGAACTGAGGGTCTTCCCTTGCTTCCAAGCTGGGATCTTCTCCCTCTTGGTGGATTTGGTGGGAATTGTGGCTTCCCTGGGCCCCAGCTGGAGCTGCTGGGAGAGTTGTGGCTGGCTCAGGAGTTGCTGGGACCTCAGTCCTCCAGTTGCCTTCCCAACCTGCACCAGCCTCTTTGGGGCTGTTTTTCCAGCATCAGAGCCTGGAATGTTTTTGGCTCTGGCTGGATCAGGGTTTGTTTGTTCATACCCCACAGGTGAGAGCTTCCCTCTTGCCCACCCAGGGTACTGGTGGACAATAAAATGAGGGAGAGCAGGGATGGCTTGTGCACGTGTGTGAGGATGCTCCATTTCTAATGCTCCATAGCAGTGTAAGAGAGGAGCAAGAGAGATTTAACATGGAGAAGCTCTGGAGAGTTTTATTTATTCCTCTGTCTCCTGGAGTGCATCAGGATCACAAATTCTTGTAACACAACGAGGTTTTAAAGCTCTGAGCAAGCGTTTATCTCGTGGAAAATCCTCCTGCAAAACAGGGAACGATATTTTTGTCACGGCAGTGCCTCGGGAGCAGCTGACAGCTGCTGCTTTGTCCTGATCTGTTCTGCACTTGTCTCTTTATTGAGTGGAACCAGAGAGCTCTGGGGTGGGGAGAGGGCCCTGCTCTGGTTTTACAGGAGTGTTTTCCCAGTTTGTGCTTGTCCTGAGCTGCAGTGCAAGGTGTAACCAACAGTTTGGATTCCATCAACATCTGCTGGAACTGGGGTGGGACAATCCTCTGTGCATGTCAAACCCAGCTGGGGCAGTGTCCTTTATCTTTTTATCTTTTATTTGTATTTTTGCCATGGCCCACCCCTCACAACTCCGGGGTCTCCTCTGTGCATGTCAGACCCAGCTGGGGCAGTGTTCTTCATCCCTGCCAGGACCCATCCTGCCTCCAGCACAGATCTGCTGCCCAGGGGCCACTGAGTGTCCCTGCAGGGCTGAGAAAATTCCATCCTGGCCCTGGCAGAGGCTGTGCCCAGGGCAGGAGCCCAGCATTGCTGCCTGGACACCCTGGGAGCTGCGGCAGCCAGGGCAGCCTTTGCCAGGGCACTGCCAGAGGAGCCCAGGGCCAGCTGTGCCCAGGGGCTCTGCAGAGGGGATCTGCCCCTTCCTGCAGCCCCCTGCCCAGCACAGCCCCCTCTGCCCCTTCCTGCAGCCCCCTGCCCAGCACAGCCCCCTCTGCCCCTTCCTGCAGCCCCCTGCCCAGCTCAGCCCCCTCTGCCCCTGCAGCAGCTCCAGCCCCAGGGGATGGCCCTGCCCCAGCCCCGACCCTCGGGGGGCAGGGGGGATTCTGACTCTGCCAGGGCTGGCCTTGGCTCTCTGCATCTTATATATGAAAATATAAAGAATAATTTTTATTGTTTGCTGCATTTCTATTGTCATTGTCCTCAGGAAGAGCTGTCAGTGCTGTGCCCGGATCTCTGCTGAGAGCCCCTGCATTTCACAATGACAATAATCCACAGGGAGGGGATTGCATTCTCCATCCCAGGGAAGCTCCTGTCTCCCTGTCCAGTCTTTTCCAACCAAGGCAGTGCTGTGTCATTTCCCGGGAGCATGGAGAAGGATGGGAACCCTCAGGCAGCTCGTGGCCTCAGCGCTGCCTGGTACCTTGGAGAGCTCCTGCAGCCGGCGTGGATTCTCCTGTGGATGGGGAGAATCCTCACCCTGTGCTGCTACAACTTTTATTGAAATCCTTAAAAATCCGTGGGACACAGTGCTCCAGAGGGGGATTGATCTGCCCCTGTCTTCCAATAAAAAGGGAGGATGCTTTCAAATCCGTGCCAGGATTTATCCATCACGCCTTCAGCTTTGCAAAGCATGGAGTGCCAGGAAAAGGGGGAATGGTTCCAAGGCTTGGATGGGATATTGGGAAGGAATTCCTGGCTGGGAGGGTGGTGGGGCTCCTGAACAGGTTACCCAGAGAAGTTGTGGATGTTCCATGCCTGGAAATGTCCCAGGCCAGGTTGGATGGGCTTGGAGCAGCCTGGGATGGTGGAAGTTGTCCCTGACCAGGGGGTGGAGTGAGATGATTTTTATTTCCAGCTTAAATAATTCCTTGATTATCACAGCTCCTGATTGTTACAGATGTCTTTCCTGAACTTCCACAAGTGGCAATTTCTGCCTTTGGGCTGCAAGATAGATCAAGGCATCAGAGAAGCTCCAGTCTCATGTGTGACACAAAACTCTTCCATGTGGATGAAATGATATAAAACTCCAGGAAATTACCAATATGCTCAAACAGCTCTTAATTACAAAATTTCCCATCTTACACTATCCAACCAGCCCAATTTTTTGGCTTGGAAATGTTAAATTCCAAGGCCAGGCTTTGCTTCCTATAAAGGCATCAAGCCTGGTCTAAGGGGCTCTGTCTGGGCCTTTCATCTCAGATTCCATCCTTTAAATGGACTCAGCTGAAAAGGAGCTTTTCATTTCCAAAGTGTGTGGTTTCACTTAGCCAAGGAGATAATTAGGTTTGTCTTGTAGTAGTTCAGGAGCTCAGGTGTCAACTAAAGCAGGATTTCATCAGGAAATTCCTGCCTGGTGTTGTATTGATTAATGAGAATTTGCTGCAATTACAGAGAGATAGAGAACAATTATCTACCTGCCCTGGAGGAGAAACAGGAGAGCACTAAAAATAAGGAACTCAATAAAAGAGAAGCACAGATGTAGTGGAAATGAATAAATAACATTTTCTGTTGTGGCACTAAATTAGTTCTTGGTGCTGTGGGACCGTGGCAGAGGGAAAAGGGAGAGGAGGGGGAATCAGTGTGGGAAGAATGGAGGGAGAAGTGAGGGAAGGGCAAATCCTCACCTTCCCCAGGCTCCTCTTCCTTTTCTCCCTGCTCTCCTGGCTGGAAGGAACGTTGGGATTGGGACAGCTCATCCAACACCCTCAATTTTAGCAAAGAAGAGTCCCCTGTGCTCAGCAGGACAGGGAATTCTTCACTTCAGCTCCAGAAGCATCTGAGCATCTTTTCCTGGCTTTCTCAGCTCTGCTCAGCCACAACCCCTGCACAGGACTGCAGCACTTGAGGGATGGAATTCCCAAATCCAATCCTTCACTTCTGCAGTTTTCCTTCTTCTTTTCTTTTTCCTTCTTTCCTTCTTTTCTCAGCTTCAAACACTCTCAGGTGTGACCTCCCCATTCCCTGCCAAGGAGGTTTTGTGGCTTCTCCCAGAGACAGACAAACAGTTGGTAAACTGCAAATCCAGGGTATTTTCCATCTGTGGGAGCATGGAAGGGAGATAATGCAATCAGAGTGGAAATTGTGGTTTTGAGGCTTTTGGCTGCAGCTCACGGAGAGAGAATAAACATTTTAGGTCCAAAGCCATTTCAAATGAGAACAGATCCTGTTTATGCTGAAAGAAAATGAGACTGGGGAGGGCAGCAGGGCAGATTTTCCTTCTCTATCTTATTCTGGAGATGTCAGGGAGAGGGGTGAGGATACTGGGAATTTCCATCAGGTCTTAATTGCTGTTTTTCACGGAGCTGGAGTAAAAAATGGGGTGGAACTGGTTGTGAGGTGGTGGAGTAACTCTGGAGTTACTTGGTTGTCTCAGTGAGGTTCAGCACCAGGAGAGATTAACCTGGGGAATCTCCACAGTTTTTTAAGGAAAGGTTGGACAAGTGTTTCCCAGACTTCTGAGGAAAAGAGCACCAAGGAGCAAATTGCTGATCCTCATCCCCTGCCCTCTGTCCCAGCTGGAGGGTGCAGGGCTGGAAAAAGGGAAAAGCAGGAGTTGGGTGTTTGCAGTGGCTGCTCGTGGGTCCTGCTCTCATTCCTGAGGAACATTCCTGGAAAAGGATCCCGGTGCTACATTTAAAGGTGATTTCTGACAGCTGAACAGCTCCATCCCAAACCAGTGGGAAGAAGGGTTTGCACAGGGGAGCTGGTGGAATTTGCAGGATGCTCTTTTCTCTCTGGATATGAGAGAGGATTTAGGGATGAATGAAATAATCTCCTCCTCTCTCCAAGCCTGATGTTTGCCCTCAGACTCAGCTTTTCCCTCAGGATTTCTCCTTAGGGATTTGCTGGGATGCATCCTGGAAATCAGTCCGTGCCTTGGGGTGGGTGTGACCTGTGGGATTCAGGCCCCTTCCAGCTACGAGCTCCAACCTTTTCCCTTGGGATTGTCCAACCTTGCACTAATCAAAGTTTATCAGTTATTTAATAATAATAACAATAATAACAGTATAATTATTATCATTATTTTAAAATAATAATATTACTATAATAATAATAATAGTAAAAAAATTCGACTCCTTGGCTTAAACATCTAAACTCAAGAATTTGGAGGGAAAGCACAGCCACAGGAGCTGAATTCCTGTAATTCAACAAAAAGGAATCTCCTGAGTTGGACTGATGAGATTGTTGGATATAAAATACAGGGTGTGGTGCAGAACACAGGGGAAACACACAGAAGGAAATGATCTTTCCTGGCTCATTTTCCTGTCCTGGAAAAGATCATGGATTGATCCTGGTTGATATCCTGCTTCCAGAAAATTTTTTCTTGATGGAGATCCCACGATCCTCTTGCCATCCCTCACTGCTGCTCGTGTCTAAGGAACAACATTAAATTTTTTGAGTTTCTTCATTTGGATCAGCACCACGAACCTCTGCTGCTCCTTCCAAAGGCGCTCCAGGAATTGCTGCAGTGATGACTCAGTGCAGAGGGGACTCCAAATTTTAATAAATTAAATATGTATCAAATTCCTCATTAACGCCATTAACGATGCCCAAATCCCAGCCGTGCTGTGGGAATGATAAACCTGGCTACACCAATCCCTGCTGGCTGCAGAGGGATTTCACAAACATTTCCCAGTTTCCCCCTGGGATTTTGTGGATTTTGGTGGCGGGAGCGGGGCCGAGGAGGTGGCAGAGGAAACAGCTCCTCAGCCCTGGCGTGACTGAGGCACGGCTCCGTGTGCTGCCAGCTGGAAAACATCCCTGGAAATCTCATTCCTTGGCTTTCCCAGCAGAACAGGGCCATTATGGAGGTGTCAGCTGGGAAAAGGGTGACACGAGGCTGGGGTGACAGATGGGGCCATCAACACCCTCAGGCCAGGGAGTGGTCATCCATCAGTCTTGGGTAATGTTCCATGTCCGAGCACTTCCAGCACTGAGAGCTCGTTCCCTGCTCCCCACCACCGATCCCAGGCATTCTCTGGGATGGTTCCACCCCTTTCCTGATGGGCAGGGATGGAAGATCAGAAACTCTGATCAGGGAGAGTCTTTATCACCTAATTCCCCTCTGAGAGCGCTCCCAGGGTATTTTCATGTTTTAATACCTTCATATCAGTTCTCTTTGCTCTGTTAGCAGGCAAATCCCAGCATTATTGATTTGCCCCAGGCACTGGATCCATGGATTTTTTATGGAGAGAGTCAGGCAGCAGTAGTTTTAAATTAATGGAATAATTTTGCCTTTACAATCCTTTCATGAGCTCTTGGGGCCCTGTTTGGGATGTGGCAAACCTCCTGTTACCTATATTGTTTCAGCTAATGGCTCCTCTGCCACAGGATAATTCTGAGGTCCTGGTCTCTTGTGCAGCTGGAATGGGATCATTTTTCTCCACCTGGCAGAAGGGAGAGCAGCTGCCTTTTCCCTGGAAATGTATGGCTTTGGGCACAGAGGGAAAAACTGGGAAGCTTCACATTCCTGTGGGGAGGTCAGAAAGTGAGAGGTGAGGAGTTCCCACCCCTGGAGGTGTCCAAGGAATTCCTGGATGTGGCACTCGGTGCTCTGGGCTGGGGACAAGGTGGGCACAGCTGGGACTTGATGATCCCAAAGATCTTTTCCAACCTCAGTGATTCTGTGAGGGACACGTGGGACTCCACCATTATCCTTCATCAGAATTCCAGCACCCAAAGCCCCTTGATCCAAAGTTCTCAAGGACATGAGTCCTCACCAAAACTGGGGGGTCCTTCCCATGCTTCCCATGGTTTATTCCTTAACAAAGCTTTTCCCAGGTGCTTGGGAGCAAAGCTGAGTCTTCAGCTCCAGGAAATCCTTTTCCCTTGTCTCTTATAAATTTGTACTATTTTCTGGTGTACTCTTTAAAGATTTCTGCCCAAAAAAGTTTTCTGGAAAGAGAATTTGGAGTTCTGAACCTGGTGCAGTAGAAGGGCTCCCTCCCACAGCAGGGATTTGGGATTGGGAGCTTTAAGGTCCCTTCCAACCCCCAAAAAACCTGGGGTTCAATGGGAACAAAGAGCAAATGCCTCACTCCTGAGCTGTGCAGTTCTGATCACCCGGGATGTGAAATTATGGGCTCAAACCAGGTCAAAACAAGGTAATAATTGTTGTAGGTTTCCTTTGGAGTCTGATGGACCTGGAGAAGGTGGCTTTGTGTGGTTATGGGATCCGTGGCTGTGTCTTGGGGTTTCCTCTGGTCAGG
>VXBS01010436.1:0-28464 GCA_013400255.1 Sitta europaea
CTGAGCGCGCATTGCCCCTGCATCCTTTTATGAGCGGGCTCCGCAGCGACTACTCCCAGTGGTAAAGTTACAGTACTTTCCTTGTAGTAAAGCATATGCTTGGTGTGCTCAAAGCCCCCCTCACTGCCGTTTCATGCTCTGCAGTGGAAGAAAAATGATGCAATAGGTCAGTAAAGGTTTGGTTGTGACTGTTTTATTCATTACGATAAGTCTCCTGAAAGAGGAAAAAAAGTTCAAGAAAATAATCAGTTTTGGTTTAAGCAAGTTTGTGAATCTTTCACGGTCATCACTTGGGCAAGAGATAAACTTCCAAGAAAATAATCATGTAATCACAGAATTGTTTCCTTTGGGTTGGACCTGAAATGTCATCTCAATCTAACACCTTCCAGTACCCCAGATTGCTCCAAGCCCCGTTCAACCGGGTCTTGAACACTTCCAGGGATGGGGCAGCCACAACTTCTCTGGGCAGCCTGTGCCAGGGCTTCACCACCCTCACAGGGAGGAATTTCTTCCCAATATCCAATCTACATTTGCCCTCTGTCATTTTGAAGGCATTACCCCTTGTTCTGTCTCTCCAGGCCTATGCTCCAAGACCCTCTCCAGCTCTCCTGGAGCCCTTATAGGCACTGGAAGAGGCTCTTAGTTGTCCCCAGAGCCTTCTCTTCTCCAGGCTGAACGCTCCCAGGGGTCCCAGTCTGTCCCCACAGCAGAGGTGCTCCAGCCCTCAGAGCATCTTCGTGGCCATTGTACCCCAGAATTGCTGGGTCCTTGCAGGGGTCTCTGGAGCAGCACTCTGAACTGCAGAGGATCTCAGTTTCCTGGTGGCACAGCTGGATCAGTGACTGTTGGAGCACCATGGACATGTCCATGCTGCCAGGGAGTGTTTAATGGGATGGTTTGCAGGCACGGAGTGGTGGGGTGGAGGTGGGGTGGATGGTCAGCAGAGCTGCTCAGTGTATCCCCCAGAAGCTGAGAAAAAAATCTCAAAATGTCTGTAAAATTTCCTTTTCTTCCTGGAAGGGGCTGGACCGGAATATCCCACTTGAAGAAAAAGGACCTAACAAAGGATTCATTGTTTTAAAAATCCAGTTTCATTGAGCACCTTCTCACTGCCTGGTTTCTGCAAGTTTGATTTATGTGCCATTTGCTGCGAAGGCTCTTTTCTCGTGGCATGGGAAAGTTTGGGAAAATGACTGGCTCATTGCTTTGCCCATGTAGTGGGCTTTGGTCTGGGACAGGGGTTAGAGCTGTGATTTTTAAATAGGCTTTTGAGCTGTCCTGCAGCTTTGGGATGTAGCAGCATGAGTACACTCTACATGCTGTGTCACGAACCTGAAACACAATAGACTCGGTTTGCTTTGCTAGAAAGGTGCCTGCAGAGGAGAGGTCTGGCTGCAGCCCATACCAGCAGAGCTTTCCCTTACTCTTTGTTCCTCACAAGCGCCTGCCTTCACCAAAAGAGGCTACACAGGCTGACTTTTGTCTGGGTGATGAATCATACCTCCTTATTCCTGCATGATATCACCCAGCTTGCAGAAGCCTGGGAGTAGGCTGGTCTGAGGTTTCCTTGCTTGTGTTAGAAAATCCACCCAGCCAAACAGCAAAATTCCTCTCACAGAGAGCTGGAGGACTAGTTGATGTCCCATCTCTCCTGCTTTCACTGTTCAGAGATGAAGAGGATTCTCTGAAGGACAGAGTTAAAAATGTGCACAAATGCAGTGTGTCAGCATTGGCATCTCCTTCCTCTTAGGAGGGAAAAGAAAAAATGCTTTCTGTGAGAGGCACTAAGTTTACTGGAAAGTTGCAACAATAAACCAGAGATATGGAAAAAAAGAAGAGAAGAAACTAAACCCACAGTTCTGCAGTGTCAAACATTTCCCACTGCCACTCACTGGAGCCCCGTTCCCTGGGTGGGTTCTGACCTGCACCCTGCTGTGAAGGGCAGCTCCACTGTGCAGCAAAGCCTCAGGGGCTCGAAGTAATTTGCTGGCAGAGGCAATAGATGATCAAAACACAGAAATCCCCTCTATTAGAGTATTCATTTCAAAAGCAGACAGGAAACTGCTGGCTCCGAGGCACTTTCTCTTCAAGGCTTTTTGAATGCTCAGCCCAGATCACTCCATGGAACGGACGGCTCATCTAAAACTTAACCCAAGTAAAACAAAATTAGCCAAATTGGTATAAATTTGTGTGTGTGTTTATTACAAATGAGACTATATTCCAGAATACACTACACTGTGTGAAGTAGAGGCAGTTTTACTATGAGTAAAACTATATGCATTTGAATTGCTCCTGATGGAAAGTGTTCACATGCAGAGCAGCTCTTAGGATTCAGAACTGTATCAGGAAGTAATTTTGCACCCCTCTGTCGTAGATGTTTTTTCCCAGGATGCAGGGAATAAGAACATAAGCTAAAGAGGTCCGTAGTTCACAGGTGCCCCATGTTCTCTCAGCTGCTCACACACCTTTTCACATGTGCTTTCTTTGAGCAAAGCAAACATTACTCTGCAGTGTACTGAGGACCCAGTCAGCTCTCACTTCAGCCATATAAAGTGGACTCATAAATTTCTAGTTTTGTTTTTGGTAGACTCATAGAATCACAGAATGACTTAAGTTGGGTGGGACCTTAAAGATCAACTTATTCCAACCGCTGCTGGCATATTCCTCTAGAACAGGTTGCTCAGAAAGAATTTTTCAATTCCATTTTAGGTCATTTCCAAAAACTAATTGGAATTCTGCTTCTGGCTGAAAAATTAACAGGACCAACAGCAGCTGAACCTTGCTGTGGGAGCAAGCCTCAACATCCAGCTGAAGTAGAGTATTGTCCGTGTGTTCATTCTTCAGCTGAGCACTGAAACCCTACAGCAAGCTCTGACAAAGACCACACATCATTCAAAAGGAGGTCAAACATGTTCATGAATTCAATCTCATCACCCCATTCACTTTATCTTTCCCCTCCCCGATATTTTCCTTGATATTTTTTTCCAGTCTTTTTCCACCCCAAAGCCTTATCACCTCTTTGTTTCTTTTTTTTGACAATTCCAGTCAGGCTCTACTTTGCCACTGGTGACACTCTCAGTTTCCTTCCTTTGTTATCACAGACAGACTGGGTAAACTACGAGTCTTTGTGTCCTATTTTGAATGAACATTCACGTTTTCCATCTGCCACCCTCCCAATATTCAGCAGAGGTCTGTGTTTATCTAAGAGTCCTCATAATGACCCTTTGATGCTTTTTTTTTTTCAACATCTCTCCATATGAGAGTGATTTAAAGCATCATTATGGCTTGATAGTACTTCTCCAGGTCAGGAGATTTTCTTGCGTGTACAAATTGTCATCAGGGCTCTGGCTGTTTTTGCTTAGAGCCATTTCAGTGGCTGAAGTTAGTAATGAGTTATCTACCCCTAGTAGAATTCAAGGCCAGGAGGGAAAGGTCTTGGAGCAACCTGGTCTGATGGAAGGTGTCCCTGCCCATGGCAGAGGATTGGAATGAATTTTAAGATCCCTTCCAACCCAAACCATTCTGTGGTTCTATGTTTTAAAGGTAGATTTAAGCACCAAACTAGCTGTTAGCCTGTGGGTTGGCCTTTAACTCCTGTTAAAATTGTGTGTCAGAGGCTCATGGTTTGTGTTTGAAAAACATTTGTTTTGAATAGTCATTTGTATTTTTTAATTCTGGTTACTCCTCTTCATATTTTTGATTGGAAAAAATCCCTGAAAGTGATTCTGATCACATGAATTAAAAATCCTCGTGGGAGTAAAAAACTCCAAGCAATGTTTTGTGGCATTTGTGCAATTTGCCCTCCCGGTAGTCAGTGTTTCTCAGAGAACAATCTCTTTTCCTTCCTTACGTTAACCAATAATCCCTGATTTTTTTCATTTTAATTTCCATTTCCATTGCCTGAATGAGTCTTTTCTGGTGCCTTTCTATCCCAAGAAGATTCACATGCAACAGATTCTCAAGGGTTCCAGTTTATTCCTTTACTTAATAGTTAAAAAAAACCCCACATAGTCCAAAACCTCAACATCCTGTGAACAGTTAAATTTGAAACTCCTTACTTGGATTAAGTGCAGGCAAATCTCAACCCTATGGCAGCTTTAGCTGCAGGTTTCCAAAGGATTACTTAATTTACAGGCTTTGCAGGATCTCTCAGATCTGAGTTATTATTTTGGCTTTTGAAAGTTCCTTGGCAGACGCCCAAGTATTGGGAACTGTCATTCTGAATTCTGTTTAATTCATTTGTTTGTCTAAATAATTTCTAAGAAGTTCATCTCATGGATCTAAGCATCCCACAGAGAAAAATCCAGCTGTGATAGAAACCATTAGGATAATGAAAGAAATCTTCTTCCTCCAGTAGAATTTCTTCTCTGTAATCACATTCAGGTGAAGAAGCCAGCTGCCTCCCAAGGCTTTGGGATTTAAGGGATTACTCTGGAGAAAAACTGAGAGAATAGGTTTAGATTAGATATTAAGAAGAAATTCTTCCCTGTGAGGATGGTGAGGCCCTGGCACAGGTTTCCCAGAGAAGCTGTGGCTGCCCCATGCCTGGAAATACTCAAGACCAGGTTGGATATGGCTTGAAGCAGCCTGGTCTAGTGGAAGGTGTCCCTGGCCATGGCAGGGGGCTGGATGAAGAAGATCTTTAAAGTCTCTTCCAACCCAAAACATTATATGAGTCCATAAAAATAAGAAACTTCACTGTGCATGGTCAGATTCATCTTTGATTTGCAACACAGTGCAGCAGGAGCAAAGTCACAAAAGGGACAAAGGCAAACCCTTTGCTTTTGTAAGTGTGTTCAGAGGGTAAAATGCAGCAGGGCCTGACAAAAAATGCACCTTATTCTTCTATTCTGGCAAATATTCATGAGGCAATATTTATTCCAAGTTATTCTAAGTCTGGATCATCAGGCTACCAGTCATCTACCAGAACTTCATACACTGGGTTTTTGCAACCCACTAAGTCCCTACCTCCCAAACACTGCAGACTAAACACAAGATAAAAGCCTGTGGATGGATTTCCCAAGGGGAGCACCAGGAAGCAATGACACAGCGTGGCCAGCTCACATCAGAGCTCAGCAGCAGTCTGTCCTTGATAATGGCAGCTCCACAGAAGGCTGTGGACAAGGACAAGGCTGACATCAGGGCTCGCAGAAAGGTCACAACACGTTCAAGATGTTACAAAACAACCACCTTTTTTTAAAAAAATATATATTTCTTTCTTACCAATTTTGCTGGAAAATTAATTGGCTTCATGTTCACCCTATTCTCAGTCTCTCTTTCCATCTCAGGAGTCAGAGCAAACAGAGGAGCCAGTGCCTGTTAGGTCACGTCTGACCCTTCTCACCTTAATCCCCAGGCTGAGACTAATGCTGTGAGGAGCTGGGCAGCACAGAGCAGGCAGGTGGGGACTGTCCTGCTGCCCTGACACACTCACTGCTCACACCAAGGCAGATCCCTGGGGCTTTTTCATCTCACCTGTGTAGCTGCAAGCCTGGAATATATGGACCAGATGGAAGAAGCTGGTCTGTTTTCTTGGAAGGGGCATGACCTCCTCTCAGCGGGTTCAGCTGCTGCTAACAGCAAGGGCAGGATTAACCCCTGCAGCACGAGCTGTAACCTTTTCACAGCCATGCCACTGTGACCAAAGAGTGGCAGTTGAGAAAACCCAAAGAAACCTTGGCATAATATTGCAAGCAGAAGATGAGATTAACAAGTGATTTGCTTTTTCTGCAAGGCTAATTGTTCCCATTATGGGATTAAACTGATTGATTTCCCATCAGAAATGGTGCCTGGAAGAACAAAGTCAAAACCTCTGATCTAATGTGAGTCACTCCACTGAGCAGCTAAACACTGAGATTTTGTTGGTTTTTCTCTTGTGAAATCATGACAGATGTCAGCTGTTGCTATATTCTGCAAACAAATTTGGCACATTTTTCTTTTCACACAGTAGAATCTAAGCAATTGTACCTACCCAGCAGAAGAGCTCCCCAGCCTTTCTTGGGGATTTCAGTGATTATCACCCTCACTGTTTACAGTGGTGCATCCTCTTTTGGGTGCTGTACAGCTCCAGAATGCAGACAACTGGAGAGAATTAAGCTGAATGTTCCCAATTTATGCAGGTCAAGGAAAGTTTGCCTTTTATCATTCAGAGATAAGTTCAGCAAACTAACTCTTTTTGAGAGGCTGAGTTCCACAGATGCCAGCATTAAGATTCAGCAGTCACAAAGGTTCCTGTGGATGGATTTCACAGAAGTTTTCCCATTCATTTCAGCCTTAAACTGATAGGGACAGAGGGACAAACAGTATGCTAAGAAAGAAGGGATAGGTTTTGTGATGTCTTATCCCAGTATGTTCTGCCAGAATTCATTCAGCCCAATCCATCACCTGCTGTCTCACCCTCTGTAAAACATTCCCACTGTGCTGAATGTGTTCCATATTCTACCTGGGGAGAATCCAGAGGGATCAGTCCTCATCTAGTGTAAGAGGCTATGCTCTGCAAAGTGTAAACTGCATGCTAAGGGCAAAGCAATGCTGGTAGAACAGCTCAGGGAGTGAGAACAGGACGTGAGGCACACAGCTCAGCTCAGCTCCTGGAGCAGGTGCTTTCTCCCTCCACTCAGGCTGTTCTTCATCACTTCCAGGACTTTTGCAGAAATGTCTATAGAGGCCCAAGGCATCTCCTCACACCACAGGTTCTGCTCTCTAATGTACATTTATGTCACATCTTAGGGACTGAATGGAACATCCCATAGAAGGACATGGAAAATGCAGGGCAGAATTGGGGGTGTTTATCCTGGAGGAGAGAGGTATGTTTAACAGTTTGAACTCTCCCAATTTCCTGAATTCATCGGTTCATCAGAGGAGGATTTCCAAGAATCTTTTAAAAAATTGTGCTTATTACTGTCTTCTCTTAGTTCTCTCTTAATATTCCTGAAGTTTGCACTTGTGCACCCAGATTTCAAGAATATAACAGCACAAATTCCAAACCCTGAACACAGGCTGTGACTTTATTGAACAGACAAAAAAAAAAATCAAAGTAATTGCCAATATTTATGTTCTAGCACATAAGTAGGAATTCATAAATGCTTGCAGAATGTAAAATATCAGCCTCCTTGAACTGCCATATCCTGTTTCTTTTGTTTCCTTTTCTGCCTTTGCAGTGACTGTTGCTACAACACCATCCATCACTGCTCCTTTCATCTGTCAGGCCCTCCAGTCCGCCCACAGCTCCATACCTGTTTCCCCAGGTCTGAGCTGTCTGGATTTCCCCCATGTTTTTTTTCCCCAGGTCTGAGCTGTCTGGATTTCCCCCATGTGTGTTGTTTCTGGGTGTAGATGCTCATCCTTTGCAGCTGGAGCTGTGTGGGCAATGCAGGGACCCCTTGGGTTGCTCAGCTCCCCTCCTGTACCTGCTCAGCTGGTGGCACGAATAGGTTTCAGTGAAGTGAGATTAGATTTGCAGGTTTTGTCACAGGGCGTTCCTACTGAGGACTAAAATTATGGTTAAATGGACACTGAAATTATGGTTAAATCTAGGCTGAGACTGAGAGCGTGGTGGCTGCAGTCAGAGGACAACACATGTCAGCATCCCTGTTCAGAGAAGTTCAAGCACATCTTTCCTCTGCTGTTATTAGGCTCTTAACACATTAATTTTGTGGCTGATTGGCTGCAGGCTCCTGCTGTGGAAGATGTTTCTCTGCTCTCTCCAGAACATTGCCCCAGGATATCTTCTGTAGCATATTTCTTGAAGAAACTGATGCTGCACAAATGCTAATTTAATTTTCTTTTACCCCTCATTCCAAGCATCCAGTTACTGGGCTGTGGAAAAGCTGAGCCTGAAATAAGCCTTCTAAGTATTTTGAAGGATTTGTCATTACTCAGAGAAATAGGTCTGACATTCACTTGAGTGCAAGGAAGTGGAGGGAACAAAATGGGTTACTCAGAAACTGCCTCAGCCAGGCCAAAGCTCTGCCTTCAGCTCCATCTGGGCAGCTCATTTAGGCTGAGAGAGCTGTGTCGCATGATTTGGAGTAGAATTTGCCCTTGTGGCTTAAATAACCTGAATAATACTTAAGAACCTGAAAGGCTGTTTGGTGATATTGCACAAAACTTTATCTAGCAGAATTGAAAACTTTGATCCACAATTCAGTGCTGTCAGTAGAAAATGTCCCACCAGTGATGGTGGGAATGTTAATTCAATGAGCAGTTTGGCCTCTATCCTGAGTGTCCAGTGGGCATCACCAGGGATTCCACCTAAGAAAGGGTCAGGTCTCACTGTTTCTTTTTTAACACATGAGGCCCTTTATGTTCTTCAGCCTTTTCCTGCTTTTCTTAGGAAAGGGTATGACCTGACTATGGAATAAAATGCCTTATGTATGACAAAATAATAAAAATCACTTAAAATGCAAGGAGCATGAAAAGCAAATGTTATTAACATTGAACTGTTTGTCTGCTTCAAGCACAGTATTACACTATGGTAATGAATATATGTCTGCACTTTAATTTATTATTAAGAAAACAGCTCCCATCTGCTTCTCTAACCAAGGCACTTAAGAGCCTTCTGCAAACATTAGCTCCAAATTTGTCCTCACACACAGAACAAATGTTTAACAAATAAATGAGACTGTGGCATCAAATGGTTAAATAACCAGCTCCAAGACAAACAGTCATGCTAGAATTTGTATCCAATCTCCTAATTCACTCTCCTGTGTTTTAAGCAAATGATGGATGTGTCTGAAAAACCCACAAGGGACTGGTGATCCTCTTCTGTCCCATCAGTTGTCCTGAGGTCCAACTGGATACACCACCAATTAGCAGAAAGAGCTAATGGTGTTCCACCAAAGATATTTCATCCATTAAAGATACCACACAAAATAACACTTGGTTGCCAAAGAATAGGATATTTTATGGATGTTTAGGCATGCAAGGTGAGGTGTCACAAGATCAAACAGAACCTCACAATTCTGATGCTCATAAAATGAGCAGGAAGGGTGAATCATTCAGTTTTTTAATTCTTCTATGACTCTTGAAAGATTTCATATGGGCTGTTTTCTTTTAGTTTGCTTTAAATCTTCACAGTGCTCTGAAACTATTTATTCTCAGCAACCCCAGCATCGATCTGTGGATGGTTCTGCTGAGCTTAGCTGGAGGGTGTCCTGCTGTGCAGCCCTGTGCCATGGCCCCAGCTTGCCTGTTCCCAGGAAAACCTTGCCCAGCCCAAGATTCATTGTTTTTCTTTAGTTCACCCCAAAACCTTTCATTGATTCCTTCAGTATCTTCATTTCAGCACTACTTTTAAAACCATCAGTGTCACTGCCTAGGGAGAGAAAATACAAATACTTGGCACAGATGGACATTTACTTTTCTGCTTTCGTGGATGTGGAGTCAGTTATGCTGTTCAGAATGTCTCAGGAGAAGCATGAATAGTTTAAACACGTGTTCAAGGAAGATTTTTAGTTTATGGGTCCCCAGGTATTATTCAAAGTTGTGCTTTGGTAAAATTTTTCAAATAGGTCTCCTATTGTTCTTCTAAAGAAGACTGAAAAAATAATTGAGGACAGAAGGAATATTCTTCAGAGCACTTTGCAGAGGAAGTGAAATTGCTGAGTTAGTGCTGGAGCTGGCCCAGTGTGGCTCCAGCCCCTCACCTGGGAAGCCACAGGCCAGCCATACTGCAGCCACACGAATCATCCCAAGACAAGGTCATTTAGAGTAGATATTAGGTAGAAATTCTTCCCCATGAGGGTGCTGAGGCTCTGTCACGGGTGCCAAAAAGCTGTGGATGCCCAATCCCTGAAAGTGTCCCAGGCCAGGCTGGATGGGGTTTGGAGTAAGCTGGTCTAGTGGACTGTGTCCCTGCATGTGGCAGGGGGTTGGACTAGATGAGCTTTAACAGTGCCTTCCAACCAAAAACATTCCATGATTCTATGAGGGAGAGATGTATAGTGCTCTTGAAATGCTACAGAAAGCTTGAGCATCTTGGTGGTTTGTCCTGGAGCTGGGATGGAGCAAGCACACAGCTGAGTTAAGAGCAGGAAGGTTGCTCTGCATCTGCAGTCACTGAGCATCAACTGCTGATGACTCACTTGGAAATGATTTGCTGGCAGCTTGTCCCCAGCCAGCATGCAGCCTCCATCCCACCACTCCCACTGACCCCCTGGCTGCACAAACTGTCTCCATGATGTCGGGCAGGGATGAAATCCAGCTGACAACAATAGATACCACAGGAAAAAATCCCCAAGAGTTTCTGCTCCTCTGAGGGATTTGACAATTGAAATAGGGGAAGTCCCTTTGCTGGACTTGGCAGAAAGAAATTTGGACAGTGCTGTCAGGAAAATATTCCTCACTGAATGAGTGATGCAGCTTTTTAGGTCTTTTCTGTATTTTTGTGACTATGAATACAGAATTAATGAGTAAGAGGCCCTTACAGCTGGTGTCCAACTCAAGAGTTACAACATGCTGAGGAAAGCACACTTTTTCTTTCCTTTTGGATAACCAAATGTGGTATTTTTAGCCCCATAGAGAGTTTTCTCCACTGTAATGATGTAAGGTTCCTGTTAGCTCATCAGATTTGGTTTCCCAATGTAAAAAAGCTAAAAAGAGACAAAATTGAACACCCCATCATGTCTGAGCCTCGGCTCAAGGCAGGATGTCAAGGAGAGACTTTTGGCTGCTGAATCAATCACACCCAAGCGGAGGAGAAGGCAGGACACAGAACCCAAACAAACCACAAAGCCTGATTCTGGTTTGAACTGAACTCCTGCTAATGTATCTCTATTTATAGAGTTGTTTGATGTTAGACAGAATATTAAGCTACTTTATGGCCACTTCATTTGAGAGGAAATATGTGATGACCTAAACAAATACCAAAATCCACAAATTATACACAGTTGGCAAATTTATTATTCATGATTTTAGAAGCCTGTTTTCTGTAATCCTCCTCATGGGTGGCTGATTGGTGAGGCTGGAATCCTGGCTGGTGTCAGCCTGTGTAGTTGTGTCCAGTGTATTCATCTCTGCTGATTTGTGCCAGCTAACGATTTGCCCCGTGTGTTTTCATGTTCTAGTGTTGGATGGGGCTTGGAGCAACCTGCTTTAGTGAAGATGTCCCTGCTTATGGCAGGGTGTTGGATTGAGATGAGCATTAATATTCCTTCCCACCCAAGCCATTCCATGATGCTGTGATTCTTTGTAGCTAGAAACCAAGAAATCTCCCCTTCTCCCAGCTCCCACTCCCAGCACTGTGTAACTCCACTATAAAGTGTTTTTAGGAAGGTTTTTTCTGTCTTTTGTTTTTTCCTCTCATAGGAAACCAAATCAAATTCACCTAAAGCTTTCTATGCAAGAAATTAAAGTAATTTCCTTTGAACATTCGTTTGAGGCGTGTTAGTTTATAAAGAATTCTAGTTCTCATCCATCGCCCTTCCCAGGCACTTCCTCTGCATTCCTGGCTGGCATGTCAGTAGGAAATGCAGGTGCCTCAACCTTTGACTGCTGGCACCTATCACCATGGGAGAACAAAAGTGTCAAGTTGTGTGCCTAGAATAGTCAGCCCAATGGTTTTCTAAATCTCCCCAGCATGGAAAGCTTGCAGCTTCTAATTATAGATGCTAAACAGTCTTTTAAAAAAAAAATAAAAAAGAAAGGGTTTCCTATTGATGTATAAAACATATAGGGTCAATTCCTGATGTGCTGTGAGCCAGCATCAACCTGGGGAGTTAATAAATGGCTGCTGTGCCCTGTCACACATGGGGACACTGCTATGATGCTTTGTATAAAACTTGGATTTTCCCTGTTGGACACATGGTCCCTTCTCTGCTGACCCACTCACTAAAATCAACAGGATATTTTAGGTGGATGTTCACAAACAGACATGAGTTCCAGGTGATACGTCCTGCAAAGTTGCCCCTAAATTATTTTGGGGTGGAAAAAAACCTTTCTGGCCCATTGGAAGTGCCTGAGAATGAAGTTTCTGAGTGAGGCTGGAGCCTAAATGGGGTTTACTTTTTCTGAATGCTCTGAGAGGCCCCTAAAGACTTTGTATTGGCTCCAATCCAACCCACGTGAGCATTCCCGTCAGTGTGGCTTTCGGTGCAGGCCAGGAGCAGTAATGGATTGCTTGCAATATTTCCCAGGCATTTGCTTTTCAGTCACTGAAGACAAAGTGTATTTGGTTTCTAATGAAACAGGGATGTTTCTCAGCATAATGAAGTTCCTGCCCTTGTTTTGCTTTTTGTAGCCCGGCATTACGTGACATATAAAACCACCCCATTTGTTTTGCATTGACTGGAAGTAAATTCCCCCATAAGACCACCACTGAGCAGATATTATCACAGAGGCCAGCCCCACTCCCACATTCCTGTCTCTCTGGACCCCCAGCCCTGGCTTATCTTGCTGCAGGGCATTAATAGCTTGGTGATGCTGGGTGTGTTCAGGCAGGGTCCACCCTGTGCAGGCACAGCACACACTTCCTGGCATGGTGTAATGGTGTATCCCACACAGGCACCAAGCCCCAGCTCTGTCAGGAATGTGTCACTCTCATGCCACAGGACATGTTTTGTCCTAATTTCCATGGGCTTTTTTTCAGCCAGATATGCCCCTTGCTCCTCCGCACTGCTGGATGTGTAAATACCTGTAACATTTCTGGGTGAGTGCAAATGCATGTGCTTTGTTGACAATAGTGCTTTATCTCATCCAGAAGCAAAACACAACTATATCATAAACTGTGATCATAATAAATAATAAATCCTGTGGTGAATAAAATCATATGGTATATGTAAGTGGGTTGTTCTGGTTTGGGGCTTTTAGTGTAAGGAGACTTTTTTTGTGGCAATAGTTCCTCTTTCTATGGCCGAGAGAGTCTGGGCTGTTCAGTTTGGAGAAGAAGAGGCTCTAGGGAAACTCATTGCAACCTTACAGTACTTAAAGGGTGTTCATTAAAAAGAGTTAGAATGATGCTTTACAGAGGCAGATAGTGATAGGACAAGAGGAAGTGTTTTAAAATTTAAAGAGAGTTTTAGATTTGACATCAGGAAGAAATTCTTCCCTGTGATAGTGATGAACCACTGGCACAGGTTGCCCAGAGAAGTTGTGGCTTTGCCATTGTTGAACTGTTCATGGCCAGTTGGGTGATGCTTAGAGCAACCTGCCCATGGCAGGGAATTGGAACTACATGATCTATAATGTCTCTTCCATCCCAAACCATTCTATAATTCAATGACTGTCTGTCTTCAGGGCTAATGGTGGAGAGTTTTGTCACTGGAGCAGCTCTGGGGACCCTGGTGTGTCCCCTTGATCCAGCTGCAGTCCTGGCTTTTCTTCTTGCCCTCCTGGGAGAAATTCAAGCCAGGATGATGACAGATCTGGCCCCAGGCAGAAACTGGTATGTCCCCCTCCTGGTGACTCCAGGGCCAACAGATGAAGACTGGAAAACTTGTGAGATGGAGAGAAGGAAGAACTGTTTTCCAGGTTGCAAAGCTGAGACGTGTAGAAATGAAGTGGCCTGACAGAGGCATGTGGGGACAAAAGCATGGTCCATGTCTTTCAAATTGCAATCCCATAAATTCATAGAAAACCCTCCCTCCTGCTCCCTGCACCAGTGCAGGCAGCAGTGGTGCCCTGGGGAGCCAGCACCACTTCGGGTGGAGCAGCAGGAGTCAGCCCAGAGGGAATGTGCCTGGAGAGGTTGGCAGCTCCTCTCAGTGCTCCCTGATCTTCCAGCTGGGTATTTCCAAAGCACACAGAGAATGAAGCATGCTGCCATGGATGTTTTCTACACAAAGCCTGCTTGCAGAACTTACAGGCTGTGCAGGGTCTCCATTTCCTTCAGTGTCTGGAAGTCACGTTAGGAGCACCTGCTTCTCTTCACGGACAATATCTAACATACAGTGCTGAATTTCTGCTGCATTAAATGAAGGGATTACTCCCTAAAGGACTCAGTACAAAATTCCTGTTTTGTTAAAGATGTGCCAACATTTTTTTCACAAATCTTTGGTTCCCACCAAAGTTAGTGGAAAGATGGCTTTTAACTTGCTTGGGCTGTGCTGGGGCCCTAAATTGAGTTCACTTCAGGATAACCCTGAGGAAACCTTTTTTTCTTTTTTTTTTAATGTGGAAAGAATCATATATTCCACTTGCTGTGATTACCAAGGGAAAAATATTAAGATTTTTTATTTTTTAGCTTGAGGCTTTTCATATTTTTGCTCTAGGACCAAGTGCTCACAAATGTATGTGTGTTGGTCTACACTGTTGGTATAGTGTTACTATTAATAACAACCTGACCAGAAAAAAGAATCTGATCCAGTTAAGTAATGTGTTATATAATTCTCAGTGTATCATGTATATCTTGAGTTGAACCCAACCAGTCTTGATTAATTCGTGTTTGACTACTGAATCTACACTTGGAATTAAATTCAGGGCAGCAGCAATGTTTTACAGAATCTGAGTTTCTAATAAATTCATGTAAATGTTTCATTTAAATGAATGCATCTTCAGTATGTATTTTTTTACTTTTGAAATATGCTCAGAGAATCATAAGGATTTGCTCTTTATTCATTCCTTAAGCCTAACCAGCAAAATTTTTGCCTTTTTTGTGTGTGACTGTAGACAAAAGGGACGTTATAAATCTCAGACTGCAACCTTTTGGGTATCAGAGGCTGTATTTACAGCAGAAGACAAGTTCAGGTTGCCATTGGAGTTGTTTATTAGGAATCCTGCCAATTAAATGCTGAAGATATGCTTCATGTTTACATCACTTGGTTGTACTGGGCTGTGCTCACCCTGGCTGAACACAGTTTATTTTCAGCTGCTGCCCTCTCTTTCCCTTCCAGCTGTTTGAACTGCTGTGCCCCAGCATGAAATGCATGGAGGCATTTTAGCCAGAACCCCCAAATTCCTGTCACCACCTTCACGGTGGTGGCAGCTGTGAGTCCTGGCTTGGGAGAACAACACGGAGAGGCTGGAGCCAGCTGAGCCAGCCTCTGCTGCTGAATCCTGAGGAGCAGTGCAGGGAGCAGCTCCTTCACTGCCCTTCCCCGTGGCTGGAAAGTGTCCGTGGAATTAGTCACTCACATGGCTCCTATGAGCAGCTCACTCGGCTTCTTTGCTTACTTTAGTCTGGAGAGTACCTCAGTCAATGAAGCTTTGCCAATTTGTCTCAGCTTACTGCTGGCCCCACGCAGTGACTCACTGCTAATTATTTCTTTGAGGAAATCAGAGGTGGCTCTTATATGTGGATTTTTACTGGCACAGGCAAGACAGGAGTCTGGACTCCATTTCACCCAGGAACTCAGACATGGCAGAGAGGACAGGCCTGGACAGGGACCACGATCAAGGAGGGTGTCCATCTGCATGGAAAACAAGCAGGTTCCTGAAAGGAGCACACCAGTGGGGACAGGACGGGTTGAGGAGGGCAGATGTGCAGGGGGCCCCAGGTGCTTGCTGTGAAAGAGCAGGGAACATGTCCTCACCTGTCACCACTCTGCCCTAGGGTCAGCAGCCTTGCCAAAGGTGGTTTGCTGGCTCTGCTGCAAACACCCCCTTGTACAAAGAGCTCCACACACTCAGGCTGCTCTGTGTTGTGCCCTGTGCAGGATGGTCGTGCAGGGGCTGAGGCAGGTCACAGTCCTTTGCCCTCCCTCCTCCTCCATCTCCCTGTGGGACATGTGTCTTCCTCCTGAGAGGGTCAAGGAATGATTTGAATTGGAAGAGTCCTTAGAGATCATCTCAATCCAAGCCCCCTGACTTGGGCAGGGACTCCTTCCACCAGACACCAGCTTGTTCCAAGCCCTGTCCAATGTGGCCTTGAACACTTACAGGGATGGGACAGCCACAGCTTCTCTGGACAACCTGTGCCAGTGCTTCAACCCTCACTGGGAGGAATTTCTTCCTAATATCCAATCTAAAGCCGACCTCCATCAGTTTGAAGCCATTGCCCCTTGTTCTGCCACTCCAGGTCTTTGTCCAAAGCCCCTCTCCAGTTCTCCTGGAGCCCCTTTAGGCACTGAAAGGGGCTCTAAGACCTCCCTAGAGCCTGCTTTTCTCCAGGCTGAACAAACACTGCTCTCCCAGCCTGTCCCGAGAGCAGAGGGACTCCAGCCCTTGGAGCTTCTTTGTGACCTCCTGTGGACCTCCTCTAACAGGTCCATGTCTTCTTGTTGGAAGGACCTATACCTATGTTCTCATCTTCATCCTCTGCAGCAACAGAGTGAGGGTTTCCCTGCCTCAGCTGTGCACCCCAGCAGTCTCCTTGTGCCCCAGCCCCCTGGTTTATTTTCCAAACTGCTCTCTAATAAAGTCAGGGAGACTTAGAGAGGCAGAAAAGGACTTGACTCCACCTCCAGACAATATCTTGCAAACTTAGGAGCACTAGGACCTTATTTCTGGTCTCTGAGGTAGACAGCAGATGTGAGCAGGGACTTCAAGCTCTCCTGGTAATTTAGTGTAATAATGGTGTTAGCAAGAACCAAATTGCTAACTTGGTTGTGAATAAAAATAATCACCCTGCCAGACCATTGCCATGAAAACTCTGAGAGCAATGAAAACAGACTGGTCTGGAATTAAGCCCACTCATTGTATCAGAATCATTTTGTGCATATTCATTGCCAAATATGTTGGCTTTTGGGTTGCTTGAAAAAAATATGGCCTCAGCTGCTCTCTGCTGTTTGGCACCATGTCAGGAGAACATGGAAAACAGGGAATCCTATTCCACAGACTTTTAGAAAGAAGGTGAAAACCAAAAAGGAAAATAAAGGTTATTATATATGTATTTAATTTTTTTTTTTATAGTAGCAATGGTGCAAGCAAGCAATTGGATGGATTTTGAGTGATTTTTATTTCCTGGCTACAAATGGGATTTTTTTGTGGGGGAGAAAGTTCATAAAGCCTCTCTGCTATTTATCCCTTTGACCTCTGCATTACCCCAGCTGTGGCTGGGATGACAGATATACATCCATGTAGTTTGAGTTGTGAGGTTAAAAGGAAAAGTGACTCATTCAGTATGAAACCCCCAGGAAAAAAATCCCTTCAGAACAAGAGAGATACTAGACCAGTAGCTGAATTTTGGCCAGTTGCTGGACTGGCTTATGGGTTAGTGCTGTGCAACCATGGCTGCTTTGGGATGGGCTTTCTGGACTAGCTCTTTAGGGGCACAGGTGCTCACTTCTGTTGAGTGGGGGGCAAACAAACCCTAGGTACACAAATCCTGCCAGGACACACAGCACAGTGCTGGAACAGAAGCAGAGTTGGATGTGACAGGACTGAGGGAGCCGTTGTCCTGTGCCTGCAGTGGGAGAGGCCCCAGCTGGTGAGGATGTGTGTCATGCAAGCTAGTCCTTATAGGGCAGAAACACAAAGGAAATGGACTTTGACAGTCTTTCATTGACAGTTCCACTTTTTGGAACACTGGGCATGATCTCTCAGTTTCTGTGGTTTGTAACTAGTGTTTGAAATCAGGCTTTTCCTCTCTGTGCTTTCGGTTTAAAAAAAAAAAAATCTATTTTTTAGGGAGCAAAAGTGTAATTTACAGCTCTCTCTGTTTAAATCAGTTTTACTATAACCACTCTGAGGACAGCTTCATCCTCTTCATCACCGCCCTGTGCTGGGGATATGTCATATAATAATACACCCCCAGCTTACTGGAAGAGGGAGCACCTTGAACTAGAGAAATATCCCAAGACAGGTATTTGTCACTTTTGATGCTGTAAATGAACGGATTTGAAACAGAACTGCAACAGCAGAACTGACCACCATCACTTACATCTGGTTTACACCTTTTATTCCATTGACTTCAGTGCTCTGTCCTGATGTCAGGCAGTTCTCAGCTGCCTGAGCAGCCGGGGTTTGGGTATCAACATGAGAAGCCTCAGCATGAGCAGAGCCCAAAACACACACTCTGCATGTAACTCCCACCCCTTGGTGGTAAGAGCCCTTACCACCATATCCTGGATCTCTTTAAAGCTGATCCTTTAATTTGTTACTCTGTTTGATCCAACACTTACAGCACTCTTGCCTGCCCACATGCTTGGATGCCCTTGTCAGTCACAGACAGAGCCCTGTGTCCTGGGCAGAGGGGAAATTGCATGTTACTATGGAAAATACCGATCATGTTGTTGAATTTTGTTGCTGTGGGAACAGGAGCTGCCCGTTGTGAAGGATGCCCAGAATTCTGTCTTTAAACAATGACATACAAAAAGAATGAGACAGAGAAGGCCAAGAACTGCTCTGTGAGTTAGTTTTCTGTTTCTTTTGACCTTTAACTATAAATTGTCCCTCTTATGACTGTCTCATAATATAATCTTATATTGTACATAATTTTTCATGCTCTTGTATTAATAAATGGGATGATGTATTCCCCTTCTTCTCTCTCTCTCTGACCTTCTGTGACTAAAATGCTTCATTGAGAGATGAAAGATACTATTTGCCTTCAGCCCAGATAAGTATCATGTTAATGTACTAATGCATGAACATCTGCAGTCTGCACCCAGATGTCAGCCATGATGGCTTTTCAACTTTCAGTCTGATGACTGGGTTGCTTTTATTCAGGAATGAGTAGGACTCAAGGAGGAGGTGAATAATTCTGTGGTTAATGAGCACATCTGGAGCTATAAAAAAGCCAAGCTATGAAGGAGTAGGAAGGTCAAACTGCTCCACACGTGTCCTGCAGACAGCAGGCCTCTGCTGAACTCCCTGGTGCTTGTGGAGGTACTTTAAATATCCAGGGCTGATTCCCATCGCCGCTGACAGAATGGAGCTCAGTGTCATACCCAGCTCCAGACCCAGCATTGTCTGTCCCCAGAGTCCTTTTCCACCACTGGGAACCACCCTCTGCTAATGTATAGCTGGTTTGATGTGTTTGGAACAAAGTTTCACAATTTTGCAGCCAGGCCATGGCGAGGAGCCAGTTCCCGTAATTTCTTCACTGGGGCATTTCCACCTGCACAAATGAGAGGCAGGTCAGTGCAAGGCCTTGGTGCTCCAGTTCAGCTGCCATCCCAGCTGTGCCAAGGCACAGAAACAGCAAGCAGTGATTCCCAACAAGGCCCATGATGAACACTGAAAAAGTTCTCCTTCAGCACTGCTGGGCGTTTGGTCCTCTGCTGGCTTACAGCGTGCACATCTGTGGTGCAGCCCCAAAGCACACGGCCAAACGCCGTGTCAGTGGAGACAGAGGAGCACAGAGCTCGTGTTAGCACAGGGGAGAGGTTTTCCAAGGCAGGCTGGGGGGATTCCAGCACGAGGCCCTTGGCTTGGAGCCGGAGGCCGTGGCTGAGCGCTGAGCCAGGCCTGGCTGACCGGGGGCAGCAGGTTATGGATGGGCTTGTCAGGAGCTGCAGCACGAGGGAGCATCGCAGCTGCTGGACACTTTCCACAGGAGTTTTGAGAATGCTTTCGAAAAACTGTGCAGGGAGGTTGTGTTAAACACACTGCCCAGCTGACAGGAGTGTCTGCTCAGCAGCAGCTAAATTCCAGCTGTATTTTTAACTTGTTCCTTGCCCGTTGCACTGTACCTGCATTGGCTGTCAGGAGCTGTGCAAAATTTCCTTTTTTACTTTGTCTCTCAAGAAGAATTTCAGCCATGGGTGCTCTGCTCTCTCCCAAGGGGTGGGAGTTACATGCAGAGTGTGTTTCGAGCTCTGCTCATGCTGAGCAAGTGGCTGATGGTGACCACGCGCTGGGACAGAAGGGATGGTCTGACCCAGAGCAGGCAGGGTATCCTCCCAGCTCAGGGATGTTCCAGGATGTACACACAGGGTGTGCAAGAGACCCCATTTCTTCTCCCTCTGCATGATTCTGCTCTGCTTCCTTCACACCTTCCTTCCACAGCCAATCCAAAATTAAGGCCAGGAGAGGGTTCTGGTCAGCTCACAGTCAAAAGGGGGATTGGGATGTAGGAAAATGTCCAGGCAGTTCTAGGATGAACTTTGGTGTCTACTCACTTTACCTTTCTTGAGAAAGTGTCTCTAAGATTATGAAAATAAATAGTTTTGCTCTGTCTCAATTGTCTTTTCAGCCAACAGAGTCTGCAACTCCTGGCTCACTGGTGTGCGGTCAGACACAGAGCAGCTAACGCCGACTTCCTGCTCACCTGAATTCCCACCCAGAAAATGGCTATGCCAATTTAAGTAAATTAATTTAGAAACAGGTTCTTTCAGGCCACACAGTTTCTGTAGGTCCCTGGGGAGCAATGCCAGAGGGGAGCTCATTCTTTCCTGCTCATTGTTTCATGGCTGGCCTGTCAAAGTAGGAACAAAGGCTACATTTAGCAGGAGCTGTGACAGCAACTGATGCCATCTGGACCTCATTCTGCTTGTCCCAGTGATTCACAGGGGCTGTCACAAACCACCCTCCCTTCATGGCCAGCAGATTTCCCTTTCAACTGAATCAAAATGATTCCCTCAAGATAAGGAGAGTAACAATGGCATTACCTATCTGGATGGCTGAAAGCCTATTATTAATCTCACTAATTCTATGTTTCACTGTCAAGCTGCTGAGTCAGACACTGGTCTGTATTTGTATATATTTAATGCTTTTAGGGATAAAGACAAGATCCTCGGGTTTTGCAGAATACAATTCCATTCTTTTACTTTAAAATAAGCATGACATACACCCTAAATACAGAAATATCCATTGTTTTCCAGTTGGGTTATAAGAGAACTGTTGGAACTGTCAAATCTAATTTCTGAATTTTTTGCTAGTTACTTTTTACTACCCAACTATGTGTGGCAGATGCTGGCTATGTGTTAGATTTGTGTAATGAACAGTGAAATATATGCTTACACGTGTAGCCACAATATGTTAGCAGAATGTGAGTTTTTATCCCAGTTTGATGTGAGGTAACAAGTACTTGAGTATTATCCAGTGCTGCTTCCTTGGCTAGCCAAGGCTCTTCACTGCGAGGGTAATAACCATTTTACCACAGCTATGTGGAGTTAATACAGCTACCCGGAGGGGGGAATAGACTTATTCTGAGCACCTACAGCAAGAAAAGGGTTTATTATTTCGATGCTGAGACTCAGCTGCGGAGGTTTTTTTTCTGGAAATGGATGCACGGGAATGCAGGGCTAGATAAAGCATGCAGCTCCTCAGCGTGCTGCGGAGGGTGAAGCATCAGGCGGGCCCTGGACCGGCCGATCCTGGACCGGCTGANNNCGCCGGTGTCCGGGACAGCGCCGGTGTCCGGCCCCGCGCACCCGGGCACGGCCGGGTTCCTGCGATGGTGCTGAGAGCGCAGAGCGGAGTTTGTCTGGGGGAAGGTGGGGGAGCGCTCCGGCCGGCAGCCGGGGCCCGGGGCGGAACAGCTCCGGCCTTCCTTCGGGAAGGGATCGCAGCTGAAGCGCTCGGTGAGGGCAAAACCCGGGGTGCCCGGGGAGCTGGGCAGCAGCACGGGGTGAAGGTGATTCCCGAGGATGCTCAGGGGAGCTGGGCAGCAGCACGGGGTGAAGGTGATTCCTGAGGATGCCCAGGGGAATTGTGCAGCAGCACGGGGTGAAGGTGATTCCCGAGAATGCCCAGGGAAGCTAGGCAGCAGCATAGGGCCAATGCTTCTCCAGTGTCACATT
Source organism: Sitta europaea (assembly GCA_013400255.1). Taxonomy (NCBI): domain Eukaryota; kingdom Metazoa; phylum Chordata; class Aves; order Passeriformes; family Sittidae; genus Sitta; species Sitta europaea. The sequence continues at coordinate 21,558 of VXBS01010436.1, forward strand.
AGAAACCACATGGCTGCCTTGAGACAGCTCCTGTGAAAGAAACAGTGCCACACAGAGGCATGAAAAGTCACTTTGCACAACCAGATGGCTCTGAGCTTAACAAGAAATGGAACACTCTCAGCTACATCATGGGATTCTTGGGGTTTTGGGGTCCCGTGGAGGGTCAGGAGCAGGACTCCATCGTTGTGGGTCCCTTACAGGTCAGGATATTCTGATTCCAAGAGAATTTTCCAGCAGGCCAAGAATGTCCTTTAATTTCTCGCATGGAAGTGATGCTGAAAGGGCAGCTCCAGGCATGTGGAGCCCTGCTGGGAGCTGGGCAGCCGTGGCCGTGTTCCCGGCTGCCCTTGGCTGCCCATGGCAATGTGCAGTGGGCTGTGAAACCACAGCAGCAGAGCTGTGCCACAGGCTGCACCCTCCAAGGAAAGTGAACACAAAAACTAGCTCTGCCCAGGGTGAGTCATTGCATTCCTGACTTCCCAAAATCATTACAGGGACAGTGAGTTAGGGCACAATACCAAGGTTGGATCCACGATTAATTAAAAATAGATTAATCTCTTGGGACCTGAAATTTTTCTAGTTAGGGTCTTTCTCCTGGAATTATTAGGGGTTTACAATCTGTATAAGCTGAGGATTTGTCTGTATGGCCAAAATGATTTACCTTGTGATAAATTTCCTCTGTCACACTCATATATTCAATACAAGCCAGGTTGAGCAGAGAGGAAACGAAGATTTAATTTATCATCTTTTTATACATTTCTTGAATCACAAATGAGAAAATACAATTTAATTTTCTTCTGAATTTCCATCCAGCTCTACAGCAAGTAAAAAAGTCAAGGGACATTTTTATGTGAAAGCAAATATTGTTTTATATATTTTCCAAACATATTATTTTTTTGTACTAACCATGGAGCTTTAAATCTTCATTAACCAGAAGAACTCAGTTCAGTAATTGTTAAATAGAGCTGAAATGAAGACATACATAATAAAGAGCAGACTAGAATGTAAAAGCACTCAAATACATAATTGCAATTATATCAGGAGTTATGAAAATGCCCATAAAGAACACTGGAATCTTATCAAATGTCAGAAAATGTTAAATGTATATGCTCTTTACAAATATGCAATTTAATTTCTTTCAATGGCAGTTTAAATCCATTGATTGTCTGCTTTTTTTTTTTCTTCTTCTTGATGATTTTCTAATGTAAGGGAAGAACACAGCCCATACTGATTTAAGCTCTTTGAGTTATTTATATGTGATTAGAAGATGTGGGGCTGAAGATGTTTCCACACAATTTGCAGTAGAACCAGTCATTGTGGGAGAAATCTCTGCCTCTGCACTTCTCCAGACCATGCCAGAAAAGAACTGTCTTGTGTATCCTATCACAGGCAGATCAAAAAAAGCATTTGCTCTGGAATAACACCAGTAAATGAACAGTGTGACTTTACCTAAGGAGTTGTAGCATGGGTATATGCAGAAGATGTATTTTCCATTCTAGCAGCTGTAGTGAAAGGAGTTCACTGCCTTATTTAATATCCCTACATGAATGTTCATGCTCAGGTATTCACTGTTTACTTATGCTGAGTGTACAGTGTACACACTGTGCCTCTTCTTCTGCCTGGGAAGAAATAAAGATCTACTGTTCAAGTCAGACAAATATTTTTAAAATCAAGAGATGTGCCAGAAGGGATTTCAGGAACTCCAGAAGTTAAGAATTCCACCACTGCAATTTTCTGTGCAGTTATTGCTGCTCAGAGGAAGGATTAGGACTCATGCTGCCAGGGTTGTCCTGACTGCGCTCTGAAATGGGGATTCAGAAAAGATGCTTTGCAGGAGCAGCTCCAGATCAGGTAGGAGAGGAGGCACCTCTGGGAAGAAGACTGACCCTGTGCCCTTCTGGCCTGGGTGGCTGTGAGGAGCCAAGAATGATACACAACACAAATGAAGGCATGTTATGTGAGAATGATGAGAAGCTGAAGGATTAAGTACTCTGTAGTTGGAGGAAAGATATGTTTGCTTTGCTTGGCTGGCTGCTGGCAGGACTGGAGGTCATGAGTCTGTCAGAGTGGAACTTACCCCTCTGATCAAATTTAGGAAGGATGCTGTATCCTCCCTAGGATCTCAATTCTAAGAGCTGAGATTTCACAATCTCAGCATAAAGCTAATGAGCCCTCTGCACAAGCATTTTTCATCAGCTGGGTTTTCCTTCCAAGGTGTCTGTAAATTATGTTGTGTGCAAAGATGGGACGTGAAAATCAGCACAGGCTGATGCTGAAGGAGTAAGGACACGGAGCTGAGAGTGCTGGAGCCAGTCAGCAGTGAAACCACAGAGCTTGCAAGCAGCGTTTGCCCAGGTTGCTCTCTTTAGTACAGAAAACCCAGAAGCAGTGACCCTTTCCTCATGTGAGGTATCTCTTTTTGGATAAATATACCTCATATGGAAAACCCACACACATAGCAGGAGCTATGCCCAGCAGATGATTGCCACCTAAAGTGCAGTGACTGCAAATTACCATCTCTCTAGAGAGAAATACTTCATCCTGATCTGACTTCAGACTAATTCAATATGGGTTTTCTTAAGGTCTGCTTTTTCATCCACTAATTAGTAGCCTAAATAAAATAAAGGTTGAGATTTTTGTGGGTTTTTTCCATGGGTTTGTAATGTCTTTTACGCATATTTCTTAACTATAACTTTCTCTAAACCTAAGAGAAATAATGTGACTGGCTGGCCTTTCCTATTTCTGGATTTGATTTATGCTGGAGTCTGCAAAGGAATGACTTACAGAGCCTTTCTATTGGCTGCTTAGCCTTGTACAGAATCTGTGTTGAAATCCAGGGCATGCACAGAAAGGTCTGCCCAGTGCAGTGTGGGATGACCCAGTCCTCTTCCACATTCCCTCTTGGACTTTATTATGCAGAAAATGTGCTTCTCCTCCACAAACCCCTATGTTAAATGTGTTTTAAGCTTAAATCCCTTGCAGGTTGCTTTCTGAGATTCAGGCAGGGTGATCTGTCTGTATTACTCTGAAGTCTTCATTTCTGTACCCAGCAGTGAAAATCACTGCTCTGTGGAGAGCACAGGGGTTGGGTGGGCAGTGCTTGCCAGCCCCCCAGGTGCACTCCACTTCACTGACACCCCAGCCGTGGTGACACAGCGAGATGGGAATGTGTCTTTCTGCAGAAATCAGCATCTTCCTCAGGCTCCAGCCACTTGGAGTATTTCCTTCTTAGTTCAAACAGGGAACACAGGGTGATTCATCATTCCTGCTAGCCAAGTTTACAAAGGAGTTTATTCATTTGCTGAGGCGGGGGCCAAGTTTTGATTAAAAACCACGAAATGTGAATATGGTTAAAAAATGTTTCAGCCTGGACAGTGCCTCCTTTGCATGCAAATGATGGAGGTCACAATCCTCAGAGCTGTCCACCCGAAATGCTCCCTGACAGATTTCAAAGGACAATTTCAAAACTTCATTTATAAAAGCTGCCTTATGTCCTGCAAGTCCCTCAGATGCTTAGCAAGGACTGCAGTCTGCATCGCTGCTTCCCCTGATTCTTTTGGACATCCCTGGATAATTTGGAAAATTAATTAAAACACGGGCAATGTAATTTTAAATAAGAAGTGGAGAATGTGTGTCTTTTTCCCTCCCTGCAGTCAGACCCCTCAAATTCTGTATGGATGCACTTGTACAGTTTTAAGTAAGCCAGTCAGGCAATTACCAGGTTTTTCTGTGTTTTCAAAAGTTTAAATGGCCTTGTGAATGTGCAGCTGGGCACGGCTCAGAGCTCTGCCAGACCAGCCTCCACCGTACCATAATTATGTTGAACAGGACCACGAGCTGTCAGATTCCTCCCTGGGACGATCCTGCTGAATGCAGCTTTAGTCTGCCAAGCCTGGCACAGAGACAGCTGGAGGTACTGCTCTGTATGACGCACCTTTTCCATCGGAACACTGTGTGTTTATCTCACCTGGAGGCTTGTCTAGATTATCTGCAGCACAATTTAAGGCATAAATCCCACCCTTTCACTTCTCTCTGTTGTACTTCAGTGTCCTCAAGGGGTGCAGCCTTGAATAACACTGAGTTATTCATGACTGCCTGCAGCCTCCCAGTCTGCTCAGCTCATCTGCACCAGCGCTGGGGTGGCTCAGGGCCTCACAGGACTGAGCTCCCAAAACAGTCTGTCAGCATAAAGCCTTTTGCCCATTCCAGGAGAATCCTGGCACGAGTCAGACTGCTCAGGAAACCGTCAGAGCAGGAGTTTGTTTGCAGCCAGGGTCTCGGAGTTTTGTCAGAGGACAAAGCATGGTATAGTTGACACTTCAGTGTTTCACACACTGGGTTTGTTTAGCCTGTGCAGGGCAGCCCCATGCAGAGACACCTGAGCTGGCCTGAGCTGGCTGCTGGACAAAGTCACCTGCAATCAGGACAGCAGGTGCCCAGTGGGGAGCAGTGGGAGCATGTAGTGCAGTGGGCTGTGTGGGCTGTGGAAGTGCAAGTAACCTGATGTAGCTTTTTGCTGCTGCTGTGCACAGTGTGTTATTCCAAGAGGAACTTGTACTCAGGTCTGTTCCTGGTGAGGTGTGTTTGTCTGGCCATGTTGCCTTTTTCCAGTGATTGCATCTTAGTCCCACCTTTTCCTTGTGATGGAGACATTTCTCAAACACTCAGAGGGTTTGATTTAGGATGGCTTCCTGACAAATGCTCATGAATTTTGCTGTTTGGAAATGCGCTGTCAGCTGGGTACCAGACAGTGCCAAGCCCACAGGAACATCTGGCACAGGAGGTTTGTCCCAGTCCATATATCCTTCCCTTGCCTCAGAAGCCCCTTGGCTACTGCCACCAGTCTGTATTTCCTTTGGTACACCAAATCCTCAGCTTGTGAGATCCACCTGTGCACAGGCTAAAGGAAGACTAATAATTAGATAATACTTCAGCAGACAGCACCTCCAGAGCATGGCACCATCTCTTATCTTTGGCTGATGTAAAGACATTGCTCAGATTTTGGCTGGAGAGTTGAACAGCAGACCTTGGATGTTGGCATGTCTTGACTTTTGGCTTCCATCCTTGCTTTTCTAGGATCTGGTGTGATTATTTTTTCATTCATGAAAAAAAAGGAAGCGCAACAGACACAGCTAATTTTAGAACTTGTTCCTCTGCAAGGCCGTTTTACACATGCAAATTTCAGCTTCAGCTTAAGGGGAAACCTGAGCTATGCTGAGGTCAGAAAGAGTTGTTATCCAGGCATATTCCTGCCTCCTCCATTCTGACTCACTGCATTGTTTTATGGCAAATCCTATATGGCATGACATAAGTATACTCTTCAGTTAATGTTAATATTTCCTTTGCCTAGATCTTGAACAAACCCTTGTAATATGAGAGACAAGGGAGCATCCAAAAATACTTGGGTGCACTTTCAGCAGACAAGCTCTCTGCAAAGAGATTTTTACTCTACTTTTAAGGAATGTAAGGGCTTCAAACACCACAGGATGCTTGATTCTCCTGGTTTTAAAGCAGATCTCTGTGGGAGAATAGATTAGGAATGGGGCTGCAGCCCAGCCTCATCCCTAATGGGATGCAGCTGTGTTAGACAAGTAAACAGCATTGAAGGAGAAGTGTGGAATGCTGATGTGTATTGACCAAACACAAAAGAACAAAAGGGCATTCAGGTGTTATGCATGTGAGATAACAGGTATGAAAGGTTGTACTGGGAGATAATAAACTGCTGATTCTTGCCACCATTTTTGGTGTCAGTTGTGTGTCCACCATCAGATCTTCATGTCATAGCTCTCTGGGTTCAGTTGTTCCTCTCACATATTCTCAGTCCTCTCTCTGTCTGCAGTTGTGCAGGGTTTTTTTTCCTTTTTAAATATATGAATACTGCTACTTTTGCCAATGGGCTCAGCATTGTCCAGCAGCAACATTGGCTCCATCGGCATGGGGGAAGCTTCCAGCAGCTTCTCACAGATGCCACACCTGTAGCCCCTCACTGTCAAAATGTTGCACACAAACCCAATACTCCTCTACAAACACATTTTTAGTCCTTTCTATTAAAAGAGAAGGAAAAAAATAGATTTATCCCTAACAAAAGAGCAAGAAGTCTATAATAAAAATAGGTTAAAAAAGAAGCATCAGAACTGAGTAAGCAATCTAGCTCTGACTGATGTCATTTGGTCTGAAGACTAATGGTGTTTTTACAGTCTCTAAAATGTACTAATATCTTTAATGCCATCACACTCACAGCTTGCTTCTCTCATTGATAATGATGCAGTCATTTCTAAATCCACCAGAATAAATGTTAATGTACAAAGTGTATGTATGTGCAACATATGGAACTGTTAGTGTTAGTATGTTGATAGGACAGCTGGACCCTTTTACTATGGTTTATGATATTAGCAGTTGTTGAAAGTGTCAGTGAAATTGCCCCTTATGTTATATATTTATTTCCATATTTTCTATTTTTCTTATGGATTGTGCTTTGGTGAGTCATCTCCCAAACCCTTGTTTTTTCAGTTGAAGTTCACTAGATCTCTCTTTAGAAAATGGACTTGTGATGTAGTGAATTTGGAAAGCATTTGTTCATGATGTCTTGCATAGTCTAATCAGGTTCCTGGATCTATTTAATATTGGAAATATGTTATTTTTGGTAGAGGTGACTTTTAGGATGATTGGCAATGATGATGGTCACTCAGGATTAGTGCGATTACGAGTTTCTGGAGAGGAAACAGTAAATCACACCTTCTGGTGAGCTGGAGAATGATCTTCTCTGTTTCAGCTCCTCCCGTGCGGTCCGTCCTCGCCCGAAGCTGTGCCGCGGTCCCGCAGCCCCCGGCGGAGCGCCGGCCAGCGTGAGCCCATGGCCCTGCTCGTCCGGCCCGCCGCGTTCCGGGCTGTTCGCCCCATTTCCATC
>VXBS01010436.1:28802-111798 GCA_013400255.1 Sitta europaea
CTCGGTGCTGCGGGGCTCGGTGCTGCGGGGCTCGGAGCGCCCGCGGGCCGGGTGCGCGCGTTCGAGGGGTCACCGCGGGACCACTGCTCGAGCTCGGACCCTTCTCCGCGCTGTCCGGGTTTGATAGGACTGGCATCCCCGGTTAAATGACTGCCAGCTCACTCTGCCAGCTGCATTAACTGGCTGTGCACGTCCCCTGCCTGCCGTAGGCTCAGCACAGAGCGAGCCGTGGCTTAAGCTTCGTGGAGGTGTTCAAAACCCCACTTGTTCTGCTCACGTCTCGGTTTATTTTACTCTGAGCTTTGTTTTCCAAAAGAAAGCCTGTCCCTGCACAGTTGTGCAGCCGAGCTGGGGACAAGCCAGGCGAGCACAGGCAGCTGTGTGTGACCTGCACGATGCGGGGTCTGAAGCCTGGGTGGGAAAGGCTGCAAAGGCAGTGGAGAGCGGCTGGTGTGAAAACCGAAGGCACTACCCAAGAGTTACCACAACTCAGCTGGGGCACAGCAGCTTGGCATGTCATCAGATGGCAAAACATGCCTTTGACTAGACAGGAGTAATTTTATTTCAGGAAGCAAAGAATGTCCTTGTAACCTGGAAGCAAGGAGGAGAGAGGATATGTAAATAAAGACTATTTTTAGGACTGTCTGACTGTGTGATGTTTGGTGTTTCTAGCCAATAATCATCTCTCTTCCTCAGGGGTAGTGTTCCCCAGAAGACGTTTTTGTAACAAAACCTCTTGCTCTTTAATTTTGTAGGTGCTCTGTGAGGGTGGAGTGGAGCTGAAAGGCTGCTGTGGCCATCTTTGCCAGGGTAATACTTCATTTTTCTGGCATTAAGGACTTGGAAATAATCCCACAGGTATGTTGGGGATATATATAGCAATCAATAACTGCCACTCACATTTCACAAGCAAAACGTTATTCTGCATTGGTAAATTGGCACTGCTGTAACACTAACAGACAAGAACGTGGCTTTTTACTAATGCCATAATTACTTGGGACTCAATTTTTTAATGTGACTAATCATACTTTGGGAAGCAGTGCAGGAATTACGTGCTTCAAAGAGAGTAACAGCAGAGGGAGCAGGCTTTACCAGTTAGCGTAAGAAATTTTTCACTGGAGGTTTAAGTCAGGAATCCAATCTGTTTATAATTTCCATGCTGTGTGCATTGGCAAACTTCCAAAGAAGCAAGCTGTAAACATAGATATTTTTCCTATGACTGGTTCTGATTTTTGTGCATGGTTTTCTATATGTCAGAGAGATGAGAACATGGAGTGTGGAGGGGGGCATGTTCTAGGGTAATGTTAGAACAGAATCAGCCCCAAAGATAATGATAACCTCTGAGATAATGCCTGATTTTAATTAAATTTAATTGAAAGAAGTACTTTGCTGACAGTAGACCTTTTAATATGAAAAGAATCTCTCTTATTTCTGAACAGGAAGATATTTTTAATGCTTTATATGAGCAAATGGTAAGTTATGTCAAGTTATGTTAAGTGTGATGATATAATAAAGTTGTGGCCTTTGCACAGTAAAATGCAGTCTAAATATTAATGCTAAAAAAATAAGCTGTAGTGGAAAAAGCCCAGAGTCTTTTTGTCTTCACCAACACTGTGGGATTTGACTCCAGACTGCTTTATAAAGGCAGAGCTTGCAGAGTAAGAGTCAGGTGGATTTGCCGTGCCTTAGGCTTGCATCAGTTTTGTTTTCTACTAGAGTGTGGAAGAAACATTCTTTGTCATGGCTTAAAAAAAATACTGGGAGCTAATCAAGATGATTATGGCTTCTAATGTGGTTATAATTTATGTTAAAAGAAATGCCAGTAATTTTGCATGATTGTGCTGTGTCCTTGTTAGTGCTTGCAAATAAACAGCTTTTCCTCATTTTCTTTTGGCTTGCTTTGAGAAACACAAGGCAATCATATTGGTGTTTTTGCTAGGCAGTTATAATTTGTTTTAGATGCATATTAAAGTGCTTTGTAAAGAAAGGTGGTGATGTTGGCATAAGCTGCTTTGAGCAGTAAAACCAGTGTGCTCTGATGGAAAGGGCTGGGTTGAATACTGGTGCATCTGAGTTCATGTGGTTAAAGAATTTCAGCTCTGAATTACTTGTTTCAAAGCCTTCAGCCAATGGTGTGGGTCTTCTTTCCTTAATATTTAATAATTTTTAAAGAGCTTTATAGCTGCTATCTTGTGTCAGGCTTATCTGCAAGAGTTGAAATACTGCTAGTAGTGGATGGGTGGGTTTATGGCTGCTTTTCTTAGTATTGAGAGAGGCTCCTGTTGGCAACATCTTGAAAATCTGTTTATAATTGAGCCTGTCTTTTGGCTCTTAATAAATAAACAGCCTTGCAGGTTTTTTATTTATACCATTTTCCACTTAGATATCATTAGCCTTATCTACAGCCATCAGTTCTGCTTGCAGCTCAATGCCTGCTTTTGAAGCTCCATTGTTTGTGGAGGGCAGAGGGATGAAGCCATCTGCAGCACCAGTTCAGGACTGCTTGGTGTGCCTGCAAGCAGGAAGGTAGGGTGGGAAACAGTGGCTTTTGGAGGAGCCCCAAACAGATCTGTCTCATTCAACAATCCAACCTCAAATTGCTGCTCGAGGAGGGACCCAACTTCAGAGCCTCAGCTGTGTGTGCACCAAGAACTCGTCAGTGGCCTGAGATGATCTTGAATTAGTGGTTTGCTTGTTGGATTTCACTATGGTTTTTAAATGTAGATACATCTGGAAGCAGCTTTTCAGAGTGATTTCCCAGGTGTCTTTAACAGCACAGGCAAGCACAGAAAAGGAGACAGGCTGTAACCCTTACTTCTGTCATCAGCTTCTATCTTGTATTCCAGTAGCTCAGAAAAATGGTATCATAATCAGATGTTGACAGTATCTCCTTATGATGCTTTGTCTCACAAGCTTTATTCCTCTGCAGCAATTTCTGGGTCTGTAAGCATGGAACCAAAGCAGAGAGCAGTCCTCTGCCTTAATTCCTAAGAAGAAACCATTGCTGTGTGCTCTGAAAAAATTATTCCCCACCTAGTCTTTGGAAAAAGATGATTTTGCTTGGAGCAGTTACATTGCACCCCAGTTCCCCACCTGCCCTAGAGAAGCCCCATAACAAAGGGAGTGCTGTCAGCTTTCAGTGTGGAGTGGAAGAACACTTCACAGTGTTTTTTTTCTGGAGTTCATGTGATCAAAAAGAGTGCTCACGAGTACAAGTAACACTCTGGTCTAATTCACCACAATAAAGGGTATGACTTGTATTCTTTATGTTGTACAAACTGGTCTTGTATTGGTTCCACTTAATTTAATTCTCCTGCATGAGAAATATGTGCAATTTTGGAGCTGGATGAAGAACTTGCTTTTTTGGTCCCTGTTTTTAGTTAGGCTGTCAGGCAAGTGGAGTACTCTTGTACTATGGTGAATAAAAGAGACTGTAGCATATCACTTTGATCAGAAGTTGAGTTCAAAGGCACTGGATGAGTAATAGGTATTTGTTTCCTCTTTGGGCCTGGAAAAAGTCCTCCCTTTTGGCTGGGAGCTGGCCTATGTTCCCTGTGACTGGATATGAAATTCAGAGTGAAGGAAGAAACTGAGAACCATGGTAGATGTGCAAGTAACTTCCCTTTAATATGTCAGGTCTCAGTTTTTATATCTTGTTGATTTTGAAGTTTTATAAAGCTTATTTAATAAAGAATTTGGTCTAACCTATGGAGAAAAATTCCATTTGTCTGGAACCTTTTTTCCTTCTGCCAGTGTTCTCTGAGCCTGACAGCACTCTTTCCATAGGGAGTAATAATTCATTGAGGTCTTACACTGTAAAGAAGTAAAAAAAATACCCAAAAAACCCCCAAAAAACCCATGAAAGAAAAAGCCAGAAATAATGGCAGTATTTGTCCTAAAGAGGCTTTGTCTGGCATTTCTCTTTGAGTAAAACACACTGGCTTTACAAACATTTGTCTCCATTATTGAGGCATGAGCTGCCTGTGCCCCTTCTGCCCCTCTTGCCCTCGTTGTTAGTGGATGGTTCAGCTGGAGTGGGATGGGCACATGTACGTGTGGCTGTGCACACACACTCCTGCCAGCCAAGACTGTGGATATTCAGCCTCCTGTAATTCATTATTTGTGCTGCTTTTCCCAGTAACAGCTGTGAAAAGAATGTGTACAAACAGTCTGCAAACCCTGCAGCCAGGTGTCCTGCTTGTTTGAGCAAGAGCTGCTTTCTCTTTTTACTGAGTTCTCTGTTTATTGACTCAAGTAAGACTGAGTAGGCTGCAAAAGCTGTTGAAGATCTGCTGTACAGACAAGCTGGTAGCTGTAGTAAATGCACTTCTTGGCAGATAGCCTCAGCCGTGAGAGAACATGGTGAGGAGGTGCAGGAGAATGTAGAGTTGTGTTATTTTAACTGGAATACTCACTTGTAATTGTTCTCCCAGGCTTTATGTTGTGAATCCAAAAAACCACTCCATTAAATGACGGCAGACTATTCAGATGGACAGATGAGGCTTAATATATCCAAATTAATGCACTTCCCAAGTGCACTTGACTTGCTGGGCTTTCTGCTAAATCACTTACTGTGGCTTGTAATATTGGCAGACCTCTGCATGGCACTATTCACTCAGCTTTATTCATTTCTCAGATTACCCGTGTACTAGTTCTTAACTAGCTGAAACAAGCAGTTTGGGAATATGTGGTTTGCAGGAGGGTGAGAGACAGACGAGAGAAAGGAGGGAGACTTACTATGATACTATGAGACATTTTCCTGCTTACTCATGCTTGCAGACTGTTGTGGTAAATGATTGATTCCTTGTGTAGTCTTGTAAAACAATCAAAAGAATGATTTTAAAATAATCATCTTGCCAAGTGATATTACACAACAGAGGACAAAAACTAATCTTTTTAGTGATGGTGGTGTTACTGAGGATGTGTTTGAGTTTTGTGTCTGTGGCACTGAAGCCCAGCTGAGGGTGAGAGCTTCAGTTGTGCTGTGGGCTTGGAAATCAAAGAAAGGGCCATATCCACTTCTAGTCTTTTACCTTGTGGATATTTCATCTTTTGGAGGCAGATGTGTGGAGCCTAAGGGAACAAGATAGAGTTATTGCAGAATTATCTTGATTCCTTCCTATTTGCTGCTCCCCCTCCATTCCCCTTTCTCAGACTGATTCCATTTTTGTTCCCAATACATGCATTTTTGCTGTATTTGGAGTTACTGGGTTGCACATGGTAATTTCGAGCCACCAGTTTGCCCGGTTACATTGTATAGGAAAAAGTAATAAGTACTTCCTGAGTTGAGGTGGAGAGTTGTCCCCTCCCTTTTGGCTCTGTGCAGGTGTGCCAGGAGCTCCACCTTTGAGCAGCAGTGCTCCTGCGTGAGGCTGGCATTGCTGGCTGTTCCTGCTCGGTGGGCAGGCAGCTCTGGAGTGAGCTGTGGACTGATGCAGGTGCAGTGCTCCTCACAAATCCCCTGCAGAAGGTGTTCTGGTCATCACATCTCCCAGGGGCTCTTCTGTATGCCCTTGGCATCCCTTGCTTCTCTCGGCCCCAGCTGTTCAGCCTGGCTTTCCTCCATGCCCCTCAGGCTGTGTTTTTGGAAGTGGAGCAATCTGCTTTCAACATCCATCTCTGGGGCTGAGTTTCTGAACTGGCACAGCCTTTGAAATACAGGAGTTATAAGGGCCGTGCCCAGAGGCCAATATGCTGAGATAATGCATCTTGAATAAGCATTGCTGGAAATTTCACTTTTAGCTTTTCCAGTGGTTGCTGCCACTTCCACACTACAAAATGTTCTGTTTCTCTATTTGGCTTTCTCACTATTTATGTTTCTAGACAGTTTTTAAATAACTGAGTTTTATAGAATGCTACAAACCCATTTAATTTAGACTTGTATTATTATTGGAATATAATACAATTTTGTGGGTCTCATATTTTCCAGCTCTAGTTATGTCTAACATGGAAGGTGTTTAACTGCCCTTGCAAAAGAGCTTTTTCTCACTGTTTCAGTGGATGATATATTGTTTCCCTTACTTTTCTCATGTGGGCTTTCCAGTGTCCTCCATGCAAATCTCAAAGAGTATGCAAGATAGCATTTGAGACTATTGAGTAACAGCTCCTATGGTTGAAAAATTTTTCATGCTTTACTAATTAAAATTCAGAGAGTCTAGATGATTTTCAAGAGGGTAAAATGACTAAAGATAAATGCTTTGGCTTGTTTCTCACAAGTTACTTTTATTCCTCCTCCTCATTTTTTACAGGTTTGAGGTATCTGGAAGATGAAACCCTGGCTGCAGTTGATGTTTTTCCCTTGTGTTTTCCTGATCTGGCACACAGAAGCGGAGTTCTTCACCTCCATAGGTGTGGAAAGAACCAGTGCATGATGTTGTGATGGTTATTGTGATTGCTAGAACTGTTAAAGTTATCATCTGAAGCATAAGGCTTCCTTCATGTGACCCAGGCCAACACTGTCTCTATTAGGAAAAGCTGCTCTTCTCCAGCATCAGTGCAATTTATCTGCAGTTGGTTGACTTAAACACTGACCAACATGATTCAGGTTTCTCTGGGGCCTCTGTCAGTAAAATAAGATGGGGCTTGTGTTCTACTGGGATTCGTGTGCCTGTTGTCCCCTTGAACAGAGCACACCACCTTATGCTAGAAAGCTTAGTCCTGAATTTGAGTTATGAAAATAATTTAAGAAGTAAATACGTGAAGTTTATTTTCCATAGCACCTAAAATCTCCTGTCTTCTCAAAAAGTTCAAGTTAGGTGTCAGAAGGAAAAATCAGTAACTCCCTTGCGTTGTGTGTTTTGCTAGGCCGGAGTAAATCCTAAAGAATTTGCATTGTAATAAATCTGTAAAATAGTTTGATTTATGACAATTTAATATGTTCTAATAGGACAACCATGTGTGATTGTGGTAGAGCTTCAAATAAGCCCAAACTGAGTTTTCTGCTGTTAATTGGGCTAATGCTTTCCTGTGGAGCAGTGTGGGGACTTCCCCTCCATAAGGGCATTAGAGGCTGATTAAGTACCACTGGCTGTTCTCCAGAATGTCCTGTGAGTCAGTGGAGCTGTTTGTGAATGGCACAGCTCAGAGCTCCTGGTGGGTTGTTCTGCACCACTGTGTGGAACTGCTCAGCTGGAGTCCTACTGCCAACCTCCTCATGTGCCCCGTGGCTGGCTGAACAATATTTAACTACACGTGTATAATTCTTCTGATTTTTCTAAGTTAAGTAGCATTTTATACAAAGCTTCCATGAAGGATCACCTTCTCCTTACACTTACTTATTTCTGAACCTTTCCTAACTCTGAAAATAGCACATCTTTCTGCCTTCTATCTGCTTAATCATGCCTCATTCATAATTACTTTGGAATGCTGGAGCTGTGGTTGCATTTATGAATCTCATCATGCTCTTTCAGTTTGGGCTTTGAAAAGACAACTTTGTCATAGCAATTAGGACTAATATGTTAGCAATTTCCACTAATGCTAATCAGGAGAGTGTGTGTGTGAGTCTATGGACATTAGTCTGAAATTCCTCTCTGTGTAATGTTTGGTTGTTTCCACAGTTACCCATATTGTAAAGCTGTAACTTTTAAATGATGCCAGTGATTGCGCTAATAATTTGTTACCGTGACCTAATCTGTATCCATATGTAGAACAGATGCTGTGGCAACATTTGGCTCTTTTGTTGCTTTGTCTGCCTAGCTGTATGAGTGTCAAACCTTTCTTTTAATTGTCTTTTATGGTCTTGTAATACTAGAAGTAATTCAGAGGTAGAGGAGGGGTCAGAGCAAAGCTACATGAACTATTGAAGTTGGGCTGTAAAAGCCCCTTGAAGTATTTGAATGCCAGACCAATGTGTCTAATAGCTTTTGTGGTTTACACTCATTGAAGTGCACACCCTTCATTTGTCTGTTGTTTGTGGTGGTTTTAATAGCCCTGGAGCATTTAAGGTTTTCCTCCATGCACTTGGGAATTGTTACTTTTTTCAAGTCTGATGAATATTTTGCTCCTACTCCTTTTAGGTCAAATGACAGACCTGATTTATGCAGAGAAGGACTTGGTGCAGTCATTACAGGAATATATTCGAGCAGAAGAGAAAAAGCTCTCTCAGATTAAAAGGTAGGGGAGTTTTGTGTAATGAAGGGTGACAAAATGGCTGATTTGTGTTCAATCACACCCCACCTTTGTCCCCCCCATGATGCTGAATCTTGCTGGTATTTCCTCAGTAGATAATCACAGGGAGAAGATAGGTACTAACTTGGTTTAATTTATTCCCATTAACCTACAAGGGTCCCTGCTTCAGATGTCACTTAGAATTTGCTTCTTTAGGAATGGTGCTGTGGTGGGCTCTCCCCAGTTTGCCTGCCCTTGCACAGGACTCTTGTAGAGAGGACACATCAGAGTCATAGCAGGAGTCTTGTCATGAGAGCTGAATGCCTCTGTGCTGCCAGTGCTCTGTGCTGCCTTGTTTTTCATGCCATCAGCCCTGCTTACAAGAGCCAAGTGTGCCAGTGGCATTTACCAAATCTGTGTTCCTTTCTGTGTTGGCTTTGCCCTCGGGGGCAGTTCTGCCTTGTTCTCTTCAGGTGCCAGCCTGGCTGCAGCACATCCCTGATGTTGTCCCAGTCACTTGGGTGGCTCGAAAGGCTCTTGCTGACAACTGATACTTTGTGTCACTTAGGAAGATTGTTAATTCTTGTTTAGCCAAAACCAGTATGTACTAGGGGGTGACAGGAGGGGAGTCTAAATGAGTCCAGGTTCAGAAGAGCCAAGTGCCTCTAGAAGGAGTTGTGCTTTCCAGAGACCTTCTGAACTCGAGGCTGTGGCAATCTGACCTTCCTTTGGGAGTGCAGGATGAAACTAGAGCTATGGAGTACTGAAATGGTAGGAATTCTGGTCACATGTACACAAAATGTTCTTTTCTTGAAAAGCTGCCCTTCAGAAGTAAAGCAATATCTTCTTCAAGTATTGGTAAAGAGAAGATCTATTCAATCTGTGAATAAACTGGTATTTTTAAGGCTCATTGCAACTGATATCCATGCCTGCTGAAGTTAGGTTTAAAATACTAAGCAGGGAAATATTTTTCCTTTGAAAGAGGTTATTAAATTTAAAAACCTCCACTTTATCTTTGTGAACTTGAAAGGCTGAAAGCTAGTTTTGACTGTAAAAATGGCAGTAATTTGATCTAGATGGGTAATTTAAATGATTTAAGAAGGAAGATGTGCATTCATAAATTGTTCTCAGGCTGAAGTGCAAACTTCTCATTCCAGCTGGGCTGAAAAAATGGATATACTGACCAGCAAGTCAGCCTCTGATCCAGAAGGGTATCTGGCACACCCTGTAAATGCATATAAGCTTGTGAAGCGTTTGAATACTGACTGGCTGGAATTGGAAAACCTGGTTCTTCAGGACACAACAAATGGTAAGGAGTTACAGGGGACTGCTGTTGGGAGGCAGCCTTGTGTTCTGGAAAACCACAAACTTGGCTGTGGTTTAAATATTATTGCTAAGTTTGTTTAAAATCAGCTAAGGACTTGCCTTGTGTGTACTGATTACCCGAGTGAGTGAAGCTTGCAACTGAAACACATTTTGGGCAAGGCTCAGGAGCTGTTTTAGTTGGGGAAAAAGGGAGAATGGGTTATGCTTAAAGCTGTGGTGCTAACTGTTGAGTGTTATGTTCTCTTGTGTATAAACTGCTTCATTTGCTTTCCTGGTCTGTTGCTTCTCTTGATGATCATTGTTCTTTGACCATGTTGATCAGAGAATAAGGTGAATAATCAAAATGAGTCCCATATTGAACTGGTGGAGAAATTTGTATCAGCCCCAGCATTAGAGTTGGCAGATACTGTAGTTTGTCAAAACCAGGATGATATATGGTTTCCATCTCTAAACCAATCCTTCTAAATCAAATGCTTTCAGTACTAATCCTTGGGTTTGCATCATTTTATCAAGTGTCTGCCTGAATTTACTTGCATACCTTTTTAAAGTGGAGGTTTATTTTTACTGGACTATTGGAAAGTGAGGGAGAGGTGGTTATGTTTTTTAGTCAGAACACCACATGGTTTCCCTTTCTACTCTGCATATGCTAAAGTTTAGGTACTTGAAAGCTTTTTCCAGACAAGGCTTTTATTGCATTTTGGAATAGTTATCCAAAATGGAAATAAAATATTCAAGTCTATTGAATATGTCTGTCACTAATTCTTTTAAAGGCTTCTTTTTCTAGTTTGGCTTGTTGTATGACTGGAAATGGTTGAGCTGGTTTCCTTCAGTTGATGGCTTCCTTTTCTGCCCAACCAACCTGCTGTGTAACCCTGATATGTTCACCTAGTGCATTTAATTTTATTCTGAATATCACCTGGTTTGACCTGTCAGGTTTAACTTTCTGAGGGGATCCTGGATCAGGGTCTGTGCCTGGAACTGAGACTTGAAAAGCTCTTGTGGCTTTAGAGGTTGTAATACAGAGTTGGAGATCACTGACCAGTACTACAATATAAAATCAGTTGTCTATGGGTGTTGCAGGAGATCTGATGAAAGCTGTTAAGTTTTCATGTCAGAAAGAGACATTACAGGAAAATGAAGATCATTAGATTCACATTTTATATCAGTAATTATGTGGCACAAGAAAATTAAGGAGTTTAGCTGTTTCTCCTGTATTTTTTACTCATGAGCCATATTTCTTGAAAAGGGACAGAAAACAGTGTGTTTATAACTTTTGAGCCGCTGGATTATTTCAAACTCAATTCTCAAGCCAGAGCAGATGTTTCCTCTTCTGTGTCCATCTTGTACTGATGTTTCTTCAAGCTCTGCAAGTCACACCTTTCCCTTTTGCTGCCAAGGCTTTATTGCAAACCTTACGATGCAGCGTCAGTTCTTCCCGACTGAGGAGGACGAGACGGGGGCGGCCAAGGCGCTGATGCGCCTGCAGGACACCTACAAACTGGACCCTGAAACCCTCTCCAGGGGGCACTTGCCAGGTGGGTGCACTCCTTGGCTTTAATGGCAAGGAAGTGGGAACATCCTCAGACTCTATCCAGAAGTCCCTTAGGAAGTGAGGATTAACTGGTTTTGCCACAGATGTTTCAGAAAATTGAGAGATACTGGGATGTCTGGTTATTAGCTGAGTCGTGATGAATGTTTGCTGCTGCTGCTTATGGGACACCTACTGAAACAGGTTATGGTGGCTACCAACATGGTGTTTACCAACTGAATAGGCATCCTTGGTGGGTAGATGAGTTGGCACGTTGGTTTTAGCTATTATAAGTATTAATTTTATTAATAGTTAACTAAATTTTAAGTCTCATCTGCATCTTCTGAGCTGGAGCAACTGGAAGTCTGTCAGTCACACTCTACTGGACACCCCAGTTTAAATAAACATCAGCTTGCTTATGCACAAATACAAATTTACAGTAAAGAGAAACAAGCTGGCTGTGCATGTAGTCAGGCTTCTCTGATCATCTACCAGAGTTAATCTGTAGGTTAGGTGAAATCTGTTAAGATGTTAGTCTGCTCTTCCTTTGTCTACAACAGAAAACACAATAGCCTACCACTAACTTCTGTTGAACTTCTCTTTGTTTCCAAACGAATGAATTAGAATAAAATTAAGATAGTTTAATTACTCTTTAATTCTGTTGGTGATCACTTTAGTCCTGAACTTAAAACATTGTCAAAGCATTGTTTCTTAGAAACATTTTTGGATGATAAGTGTGTGTATTTACAGATACTTCTCAATGTGTCCTATGTATTTAAGGCAAAGGTGCTTCTGCATGAATTGCTGACAGCTATCTTTTTGGTTTCAGGAACAAAATATAGATCCTTCCTGACTGTTGGTGACTGCTTTGGCATGGGGAAGACAGCCTACAACGATGGGGACTATTATCACACTGTGCTCTGGATGGAGCAGGCCTTAAAACAGCATGATGAGGGGGAGGACACAACAGTCAGCAAAGTGGAGATCCTAGATTATCTCAGCTATGCTGTTTTCCAGTTTGGGGATTTGCACCGAGCCATGGAGCTCACCAGGCGGCTGATATCCCTGGGTGAGAACAAACACCCCCTTAGTGCAGCAGAGCTGAGAACAGTCATGGCCCATCCACACTGGGGAGCTGACTGGAAAGGCTACCCTGACAGATTAATGTGGGTCCTGGAAGAAAGTCCATTTATACATCAAGTATCTTTAACAAGCTGTCTTGCAGCCCATGCTGTTGTTACCCCAGGCCCCAGTGTGCTTTGCTGGAGTGAACTAAGGTGCTGTGTTTGGCAGTGGTTAAAGCCTTGCTTGTCTCAAGTGGACATCAAGGCTACTACAGGTGTAGGCAGTGCTACACCTTCTGTAAAGTCCTACTGACTTTACATATTCCTCTTTATTCCTCAGTACAGGTACTTGGATGCTGGAATTCTTTTCCTGAGATCTTACAGTATTTATTTCTGAATATTTGGAACAAACTGAGTTTCTTAAAACCTTTTATTTCTGAACTGTTTCTAGCTTTCCCTTGAGTAAGCAAATAAGCTTCCTATCCAGCTTTGCCTACTTCCTGCACTGGAAAGGTCTGTCCTTCTCATTTGGAGCCAACATTACCTGTATTAGGTATTTGATGGTTTTTTTAATGAGCTGTGGTTCTTAATTTAGTTATTCCTGAGAGTAGGTGAAACCTTCCTATTGAAAAATATTTATTAGTCTAATTTCTGCAGAACTAGAATTCTTAAATTAAAATGTACAAGAATACGAACATGTTTTGAATCTAGCTCCCTCTGCAGTGGTGTTTAGCACTGATATCAGAATGGAGATCCTTATCAGCAGCAAACAGTGGAACACACTTGGCAGTCCCCTATGAAAGCAACAGCTTCCTCTGCTCTGGGCTCAGCTTCCCTATCTGGCCACTGTTACCCTGTGCTCTAATTAGTAGTGACTAGAGTGAGCTTTGGGGTTGGTTCCAGGAGATAAACACAGTAAAGCTGGGAAGGCCAGAAGGGAGAGACTCTGTTGTAGGTAGAAGCATCCAGAAACATAGATGAACAAGGAATTGTTCCTTCTTAGTTATCTGGGGTAAAGGTCTTTTGATGATGTTATTGATTCAAATCAACATCATTAATAAATCATTAACATGTCCAAAGATGCTAATGATCCAGGCTCCCTCCCATGTAACCCTGTCAGAGCTACAGATGGATGCTGTAGGTGGGCTCAGAGCTTCCCAACCTGAGAGAAATCTTTGGGACTGAAGACCCTGGCTGAACTCCACCACAGGACTTGGTTGAAGTGTTCTTGTGCAGGGTGGTGAGGAGCATGGTGGAAGGGAGGGGTACAGCAAGTAGGCTACCTTGGTCTCTGCTCATGAGCTCTGGTGATCTGCTTATCTTGGCTAGAACTGGTAATAAAAGTTGAGAGAAAAGGAGGAATGTGAAGAACAAAAACTTCTATCCTTTTTCTTGGCATACAAGTTTTATGATGGGATCTTCCAGAGAGGATTCTTTTGTATCTGTGTGCCTTCCTTTTGTGAAGACAGATACTTCCCCATGTTGATTTTCAGTGCAGACTGAGGCCAATGCCTTTGTTTGCCTGATAATGCTTTAGGAAGGCAGGAATTGTTGCTGTCTTGATACAGGGACTCGTCTGTACTAAGAGTTCCTGAGTTTGCAAAAATCCCCGTTTCTGTCTGTTTTTCTCCCACTGAAGACAGCACTCACGAGAGAGCAGGCAGCAATCTGCGGTACTTTGAGAAGCTGCTGGAGAAGGAAAGAGAGGAGAAGGAGAAAGACAAGTCAGTAAACAAGACTGTGACAACCACAGAAGCTGTGGTGCAGAGTGGAGCCTATGAGAGGCCTCTTGACTACTTGCCAGAGCGTGATATCTATGAGGCCCTTTGCAGAGGTGAAGGGGTGAAAATGGTAAGAGACAAGAATTTCCTGACTATGCTGCCTTTGCTTAAGGGTGGTCAGGCTTGGTGCTACGTTGTATTTTTCATTCTGTGAAGCTCCTTTTTTAAGAAAAAATTAAGTTTGTTTCTGTCCAGGCTTATATCTTGGCTTCTCAATCTTTAGCTGTTGCACACAAACAGCTCTTAGCTGTACCTCTTAAGGGTTGTTGAAAATTGATTCTCCTCAGTCTTTCTACTCAGCTTTTTTAAAGTTTGATGTACAGATACAAAAGGAGGCTTTTTCCCCTGAGAGCTGATTATGCTTTACCACACTCAGGGAATCACGTTATTCCTTCCCTTTTACATCTTAGTCACTCCAGAAGGACATGTCTATTTTGAACAAGTGATTTCCAGTACCTCTCAACAAACATGACTTTAATTCTTAGTTCAGGAAAAAGAATTAATTTATTTCATCTGTGTAGGCTTAATTATAAGAACCAGGCTTTTTTTTACAGCTTGCTGGTGGTGTAGTTCTTAATCTGTTACCTATTATGGTTTAATTCCTAAAGGTTAGTGTTTCATATGTTACTCAGTGGTATTTGGAACATGATACAATGTTTTTAGTTGTAATAAATTGCAGAATCATTCTTGTTTACCTCTTGTATGTTTTCATCACCTGATGCCTTTTACAATGGGTGTGGAATGAAGCTCATTTTCTTGTCTTGCCTGTTTGAAGTTCAAGGAAAGTGTTTAAGCAAACAGTGCTTTGTTTGGCATTTTGTTTCAGACACCTCGAAGGCAAAAAAGGCTGTTTTGTAGGTACCATGATGGAAACAGAAACCCTCATCTGCTCATAGCTCCCTTTAAAGAGGAAGATGAATGGGACAGTCCTCATATTGTGCGATACTATGATGTCATGTCTGATGAAGAAATTGAGAAAATTAAGCAACTAGCTAAGCCAAGGGTAAGTTTCCCTTTTTCCATCTCACTAATGTCTGCTAATTCCATGCTTCAGTCTATTAGCAAGGACTAGGCAAAGGATTTGAAAGATCTGGTTTCATACTACAGATGATACACTGCAGCTGTGAGCCTAAAGGGAACAATTTTGAAACTGCCTGGTGATGTAGGACCATAAAGTCCAGGCTCCCAAAGGTACTTATGCATTGTTGCACTTAATTATGCAGAGTTCTCAGTAAATGGCTTAGAAAGCTTTAAGAAATTAGAGACAAGACTTGAAAAGGTAAATGGCTGACTTAAAATGATAGGAGTAGGTGTGCAATATGTCTGCCTCTTGAACTGGTGCCAGACTTAAATGAAATTTAAAAAGCTCAAATCTCAATAGAAGTGCAAAGAAAAAAATTAAGTTGTGCTAGAATAATACCTAGGGTTCAGGTATTATTCTAGTATATTTTTGTTTGTCTATGTATCCTGGAATCCACTGCTCCTGTTCTAAACCATAGGTGTTCCCTGTTACTGGTGACTCTGCACACAATAAAAAAAGCAGCTACCTCTTGCAAATCTAGTAATTATCTGTTTTTTCTGGTGGTAGGATTTCCCACCTAGCTGTCACCTCTCTGGTGAAAAGTAGTATGGCAGTGTGACAGTAGTAGGAGCCCCCTTAGTTCTTCTGTCAGGTCTGAGCAAAATGTAAAACTGAACAAAACTTTGCTTATAGAGGACAGGTTCATTTTAGCATTCTTCAGGCTACCACTATGAAATATGGTACTAAAACTCCAGTGAAGATTCACCCTTCTGTAAATATTTCTAAATGTAAGCATAAATAGTTAGAAACAGCTTAAGAAACTGATGCTTCCCAAGATGATTAATAATTTGGGATGTTTGTGAAGCTGGTCTTGTATGACCACCTGCTATAGAAGCTATAGAAGTATTGGCTGAACACTCCTGTCTCAGTGAGGATTCTCACCTCCTTAAATGGAGAATTTTTCCTATTACATCATAGTAGAAAACTTCAAGAGCTTCAGATAAAATGGAAGCATTCACATAGAGCATATCACTTAATCTATTTTATCAAAAAAAGCACTGTCTAAAGACAGCTATTTTTTTGGTTTTTCCTTTTTATTCCAAGTTCTGTGGAAAGTCTTAATTCTTTGTCTCTGAATTTTGCATATATTACTAATGTTAGAGGAATTTTTCATGTAATCTATGTAGTGTAGAACTGCAGTCAGTCCCTAGGTAATTATTATAGCCTTAAGAGTCAGATGAAAATTGTCAATTTTAAAAAGCAACTATTTTCTTACAAGTTTTTTATTCTATGTGTAGCTCAGATACAGGAATAACTTTAAAATCTGCAGTACTACTGAAAGAATGGAAAACACAAGTCCTGTGATGAGATGGTCCTTAATAAATATGGCTTAATTTTAGCCTGGAAATTTTAGTTAGTAATCATGGCAGCTTTCAGACAGAACTGTGAAGTGTTATTTTATTTTATTCTCCGAAAGATGACCACTTTCTTTATTCTAAAATGCATTTGTAAGAAATTTTTATTTTTGAGTCCAAGCACTTCAGCATTATCTGCAGTTTACACTTGCCAATAATTTTTGTTGAGAAAGAACATCTGTATGTGATTGGGAGTAGCTGAGTGCTTTTTGTGCTTGTTTTGCAAAATGCAGTCACTGTTACTCCACTTCCAAAAAGTAGATCCAGCTTGTCAGGCAATCCATCAGAACTGGCTGGGGAGGGTCAAGAAAATTCTTAGCTCTATTGATGTGGATAGCTTTGAGGCAGGTCAGCCATCACAGTGAGAACCATATCCCCAAAATTCTTAATGTTATCTGCAAGCCAGGAATGTCTGAACAGGCAAGAACAAGGCATGAAGTGGGGAGCCATGAATATCTGAGCTCATGCTGCAGGGTTTCAGCAGTGCAGAATTTCAGAAGGAAATAACAGTAGAGAGTGTGCTAAACTAAATAGACTCTGAAACAGTCAGTGAAGCTTCTGACCAGTGAAGGGTGTTATGGTGATTTTTGAAAGCAAATGCCTCTTACAAGGCTGATTTCTCCCCCCTGAGAGAGGAAGCCTCATGTTTATCAGTTGCTAATACCAACTGAGATGTAGATAGTGTCTTAAATGAAGAAACCTGCCTATCAGAGCAGATGGGGAATAATATCAAAGCAGTCAGGCTTATTTGAGTTCAGATTTATTGTTTAGATCATATGCTAGGTGCAGAAATCAAGCAAGCATATACAAGCTTGAAAATGGCAGCAGAATGAAAAGTTTTGGAAGCAAAATATATATCCCCAAAGCTATGCTTCACTGTACCAGTGAAGAACAACATTCAGTCAGCTTGCCTCTTCTGTTATAATTTATACAGGCAAAATCTGGAACAAAATAACAGTGAGTCAGAATTACAGCAACAGCTGTGCCAAGAACTCTTGTGTAGGGACAAGACAGCTGAGATGGAGTGTAAAGCTGGCTGGAGACTTACTTGAGAAAAAATGAAGGAAATAATGACTGCATTCTCTGAAGAAGATGCAAATAAAAAGGCTTTCTCTGACCTATAATTAGGTGGAAGAAAAGAGGTATGATTTAGAGTGTGTGTGGTTGGCAGGAGTTAAATTTAAATGTGGTCTGAGTTTACAGTCAAAGAAAGGAGTGTCCCAGTTCTTGTTCTCAGCTACAAGAATGAAACCATAGTGAGCTGATGTATTGTTAGCAGTCATCTGTCACTCTGACACTCTGACACCACAGCAAACTTTATCAGTTTTGCCAAGTTCCATTTTTTTTCCCCACAGATCTGGTGCTATGGCCTAAATGTGATGATACTGTTTGAAACGTATGTGTGCTGTGCTTTTGCAGAGTTACCTTCATCATGTAAATCTTTTCATACTGTCTCATAACTAGATGTTCCAGGCATTTTTCAGCTGGAAAATTGTAGCATGGGAATGTTGAGAGTTGTCCTTGAGAGTTTATTACCGCTGCCATAATTTGTAACTCGTTCTGTAAAAGTTTTCACTTGTTATTTTACATCTGAGAATGAGGTTGGGTTTTCAGTCCACATGAGGAGCAGGCTGATTAAATTCATGGACTATCCAATGATTTTCTGTTTGCCAGGGACTTGGACTTCATGTTATCAACTTTTGTTGTTGTTCCTCTTGCTAATATTCACTCCAGCTGTTTAAGAAAGTGCCTTCAAAAACTGTCAGCAAGCAATTCATGGATTTAATCAATATCATGGCTTTATCCATCAGACTCTTTTTCCAGAAACAAATGCAGGTGATGGATTGTACTTGTGTTTCTGCATGTGTTGTTTTACCATGAAATCAGATCATATTTTAGCTTGAAGCTCTTTCATCCAGTGAGATATTGAAGTCAGACAAATCAGGTGTTGCTTTTGGTAAGATGTGAGGAATTTTCTCTTCTGTAGCTGATGTGTTTCTTCCCCCTTGGGTTTTTTCTTGGCACAGCTGGCACGAGCCACAGTACGTGATCCCAAAACCGGTGTCCTTACAGTGGCTAGCTACAGGGTATCCAAGAGGTAAGCAGAGAGAGGGTTGAGCTTTAAGGTTTTTTGTGCTTTTGTTTGCTACCTACTATGTCTGAAAACTTGAACTGCTTTGCATGTAACCAAAGCTTCCCCAACAAATGCATGGAAAATGCCTTTTAGCCATCTGACAAAGGGCAGAAGAATCCTTCTACCTTGAAAAATGTGGTGATTGGTATTGTAAAATAATGTGTTGCTCTCCTTCCCTTAGCTCCTGGTTGGAAGAGGATGATGATCCTGTTGTGGCCAAGGTGAACCAGCGAATGCAGCAGATCACAGGGCTAACAGTGAAAACAGCTGAGCTCTTGCAGGTTGGTGCACTGGCTTCATCCTGGTGCCATTAGCTGCTGGTTAGGGTGGTCTGGTGCAGACTGATGTTTTCCCTGTGTGTACCAGGCAGAGAATGGTGGAGATACCAAAGCAGTATAAGAAAACTTCATGCAGCCATCTGAGATTTACCAATTTGTTATGAGGGAAATGCCTGCTGCTTATTTTTCAAGTTTCTAGTGTCCTAGTTCAATGTTTCTAAGACCTAAATATTTTCTGTAGTCCTGCTATAGTCTTATGTGAGTTCTGATCTCTGGATGGCTGTTGGGAAGAAGAGTGCCAGTAGTACAGCACTGCCAGGATAGCTGTACATGAGCCCATTCACTGTTTCTCTTCCTCCATGCTCCTTGAATTCCTGTTTCAAAGCCTGATTGAAATACTCTTGATTACAGGCTATTCATTGAAACCAGGTGATTGTGTAGTGATCTGGGTGACACAAAGTACAGCTTCAGGGTAGCTAAAACATGTTATGAGATCATAAAGTAAGTGAAGTGGTGCTTTTAAGTTAATTTTCTGTGATCCTGGAAGGGCATTGGTATGTAACAGGTCCTGAGTACACAGAGTGGCACAGAGTCCAGTTCTGTCCCCTAGGCTGGACCCACAGGGAGTTGCCAATTCATCTGCCTTCCCTCCAGAGGAAGGAAGCAAGAGTGTGGTGAAACTATTGCTGCTGAATGTTAAACAGGCTGTTGTAGTGATCATACAAACCCTTGAACTACAAAAGGGAAAAAGCACTCAAGTTGTTTCTCACCTGTGTACCTCAGTTCCGGCAATCTAAAAATAAATCAAGTGTACTAGAGATAATAATCTTGCCACAAAGTGCTGTTTCTCAGAGCATGCTTTGGATTTCTGAGAGCAAGTGCTATTCTGCAGCAGTCACTTGCTGTTTAGTAGATATTTATCTGCTTCCTCCTTCCATGCTATAGGTTGCCAACTATGGAATGGGAGGGCAGTACGAGCCACACTTCGATTTTTCTAGGGTAAGATCACACTTGCAATTATTTCTTAGTGGGGTGGGGAGGAGGGAACAGTTTGATCTGAGAGAACTTTTGAAAGTATTTTCTGTTTGACCATTTCATGTGTAGCCCTGTTGCATGGATGGATTATGAATTCTGAAGTCTTTGCACTGCCTTCTCTGATGCTGAAAGTTCAAGAGAATAATGAACAAATCTTCCTGCTTTCCTTTGGGACCTTGATTCCTTACACAGTACAGACACTGAAAGAGTCGTGCAGCACTTGAATGTGCTCTTTGCATTGTTTTATTTATAGACTGAGGTCTGCAAGTGCTGGGTTATGAGTGTGCCTTGTTCCATTAGGCTTCTGAATTCAGTGATGTTTTCCAAACCCTGCTTTGCTGGGTGCTGTAAAGCATTTTGCAGGAGCTGACTGAGGAGGAGATATCCTTCCTCCTTCCTCCTGGGAAGTGTACATGGAAATCCTCATGGGTTGTGCAGCCCTACTAGCAGACCCCTGAGAGTGGCTGCAGCACTGGGGTCTGAAAAGAGTTCCCTGGGCTGGTGTTGAGGGCTGTGCTCCAACACAGGTGGAGGTACAGGTGCTAGTGCTGGGTCTTCCTGAGGCACTAGAGGGCTCTGCCTGGCAAAGAACAGCTCTGGTTTGCTGTGGGAGAAAAGAAGAGCAGATTCTTAATAACGACCCTTAACAAGTTCATGGATGTGCTGAGCAAACTGAAGAGCTGTGGTGCCTGGTAACTTCAAATGTAAAATGCACATGATGCCTTGCTTTCTGTGGGCTTTCAGTGGGATCTGACATAATTCAGTTGTCCCAATGGTTTTACCTGGTAGAAGGGATTGCTGCAGCCAGAGCACACAATCCAATAATTGACCACAGAATTGAAGCCACCCAACCTAAGCACTGTTTTAAAAATAAAAAAAAATTTCCAAGTTTCAACACTATGGAACCTTGCATTCGTTAGCTTTGGCCCATTCTGAGAATTTTCCTCTTAGCTTCAAGTCTGCTTAGTTTCCTGAGTTGAGCAAATGCTCTAAAATTCTCTTCAAAGCCTTTGAACTCAAGGACCTCAGGCATCAATTTGGCCACTGTGGGCTTTACTTTTGGATTAGGAGCTGGAGCAGAGCTCCACTTGGAACATAACCTTGGCTGCAGTTGTCAGCTGAGGCGAGGCAGTTGCAGAGGTTGCCACAGTTTTGGTCTGGTCCTGCAGGCTCTCTGTGCATCACAGACTTTGAGTTGAAGCAGAGGTGCTGCTGTGTCTCCCCAGCTTCTGATCGGCCTTGAAGCTTTTTTGTTCCCTTGCAGCTCTCAAATAGAGGCATTTCAGTAGCTGCCTATTACAGCTTGGAGATTTTATTGGTTGTTCAAGTTGGATTTTTGCAGTTAAAGCTCAGAAATTCGTGGTTGGACCTGGGTTTCACAGCAGTGGTAGTAACCAGGGAATTCCCTGTATCTCAGTGTTCTTATGTTGGCTTTTTTGGATTGGATTTGCATATGCAAGTCTTGGGGTTTTTATGAACACATTTCAGGAAAGACCACTTGTTTATTAAAACATGCTTCAAGCAAATGGAAATGCAACATCTTAGACATGGTCACTGTGGTTTTCCTTGCAGTTTGTGTTTTTCAATACTGATTTATTATTTTCCTTAAATGTTGAACATGATTGCATTTGTTTGTAAAAATGCACCTTGATGTCTCCTGACTGGAATGACTTCCTGACTATTAGTAATGTAAATAAATTTCTAATTTCAGTTTTTTGAAGGCAAGAAAGACACTGGTATTCTAGATGTTTTTTCTGCTTTTACACTGGCACCAGTGTGATCTCAACTTCAACAAATGAAACTCAATGTTTTTTACAGACTAAAGACAATTTGATCTTTTTGATGTGGTCTTTAGTCTTAGACAGGCAACCACCTGAAACTACTCTATAGTTTTTTCTGTTGGCAAAACATGCATTTGCTCTTCTCATGACAGTATTTCTTTGAGTTGCTGCATTTACAAGAATCTGTGTTATCTAAAGCCCACTGAAGATTAATTTTTTATATTCACGTCAGTTGTTGACTTTGGATCAGTGCCCAGAGCAATAATGGCCTGTTGCTGACCTTACTTGGCTAACATCTGTGCCACAGGCCCTGAAAGCATTGCTTCCCTTCTCCCTTCACAATTGTTCAGTGCAACTTCTTGTCGCATCCAAGTGCTCTGTGCATGCAGCTGTGCACCCTGGCTGCAACTTGTGCTGGCTTTAATGTTGCCCTGTATCAGCTGTCCCCTTTCCATTCCAACTCTTTAAATTGGGCTTGAGGATCTCTGCAGAGCTGCACATAGGTGGCTCTGGTGAGAGGCTGTGTGGAACCCAGGTTGAAGCTGTTGTCTGTTGCAGCGACCCTTTGACAGCACACTCAAATCGGAAGGAAATAGGCTAGCGACGTTTCTTAACTATGTAAGTACCTCTGTCTGTCTACTGTCTGGGAGCTCGAAATTTGCAGTTGTTCTCATTTAATTTTATAGAAAGATGAGCCAGATGCTTTCAAGCGGTTAGGGACTGGAAATCGTGTGGCCACTTTTTTAAACTATGTAAGTATGATGATCCTTTATGCATTGAGTGTAACTTTGGCAGCATCTTTTTGCAGCTTGTTTATTTTGTAGAGATTGCCTGGCATCTGGCAGTAGGGATTTCATTGTTCTTGCAAGCATCAGGTGCTGTCCCATCTGAATTGATAGAATTTTGGTGGTACTTAACCTCAGAGCAGAAAATTTGAATATGGGATCTATCTTCTCCTTTTGGCCACTCTGCTATTGAATCTTTTACTTAATTTGATTCCATGAGGAGAGAGAAGATTTTGGCTTATTCCTCAGAGGGAAACACTTGAGGTATCCATGTGGTATGCTTTTGGAGAACTTGACTATCAGCCACTTAATGTGTGACAGTCATATTTTTCCACCACTCTTTGACAGCACGTGATGTTGTGGTCATCCTCTTCCTCAGCTGTGTGGCAAAGCCAGAGTTGCTCAGTTGCTCAGCACTGCTGCTGCTTCTACAAATAGAGGAAGGCAGAGCTGATAAACTTGGTGCAACTAGGTTACAAGTGCAGATCTGAAAGATTCATTAGTTGCATGCATTATACAGCCCACAGACCATGTACACTGGAATCCTAAGCATAGCTGCCACTGGGAATAATGGCCTTGTTTTCACAGTGGTCTTCTGATATTATTTTATCAACATATACCCACTATATCTTTAGGATCACCTCATCTTCAGTGTTTAAGATTTGAGTGATATAGCTTAAATATTTTGTCACAGAATTTTAAATTTGATGGCTGACATCGTATTTTGAGAGTGAAATGCAGCTCAAAACCAGAAACACTTTCAACTTGATATGGCAGGGGAGGCATGTAATCTTCAAAATGAGAATTGGAGTACGATGGGTAGCTGTGAAATACTCTGCTGCAAAGCGATTTTAATTTTAAACTGAGTCAATCTTTACTTTGATTCTCAGAATTTCGGATGAGCTTTAGTTTAGAAGGAACAATACACATCTTCTCTGCCAGTTGTACATGGTCAAAGGCAATTTGCCCTTGTTTGTCTGATGTAGAACATGTAACACATCCTACATGTGCCAACACCCTTACTAAAAAGAGTAGTTCTGTGGCTAAAACATGTGTGTTGACTTGCAAGGCTGCATGCACATGCCTTCTAGTTGGAAGGGGCAAAAACCTGTGCACCTATGGCATCTGATGCCCTTTTATTGTACCAAGCAGGAGGACACCAGAATGGTAATAACATCTGCTTTAAACAGAAATCCGAGTTACAACAGGGATTGTGGGAACTTGGGGAGTGTATTAATAGCAGTTTTTTAATTTGTTGGGAACTGGATCTGATTAATTTGTTTCTTTTAATTAGAATCTAACCCAAAGCTTACTGAAGTCAGTGGAAAGGCATTCTATTTTTAATGGGAGCATTTCCAGGAACTTTGGTGGGTTTTGAGTCAAGTCTAGAATATACAATAAATCCATTGGTACTGATAAATACAATAGGGTTAAGTTCATACCAGTGTTGTAGGGCAAAGTATAAAGATATGTGGTTTTGTTTAGAGTCCCATAGCTGTAGCTGCTGAAGCTTGAGCTGCCTAAAGCACTTGAAATTGCCTAAGACTGCTGGTGAACAGCATAGAAACAGTGCAGAAAGAGAGGCTTTCTAATAGTTTGTGTAGTTTTTGAAGTGGTTGACCAAGATGCATAAACTGAATTATGAAAATGAGTTCCAGAGGCATGGTTTCAATTTATGAGGAAACATGTGGTTTAACAGGCATTTGTTTTCCTAATTGGATCATAAAGTGGAATTAAATTCTTGAAACCAGCTTACTCTGAAGTCCTCTTTCTTGTCGTAGAGTGTTGACTTACTAACATTGCAGGTACACAACTTCTAGTGGCTATTTGAAGTAGAGGATACATAATCTAGGGAATATATATCTAGATATACATAATCTGGTCTAAAGCCTTCAGCTGAAATAAAATCCTTCAACAGCAGGTGCTGCTTTTTCTGCAGTTTATGTTGGTTGAAGTGCACCTTCCTCATCAGTGCTGCTTGTAGAGATGCAAGTGGAAATCTCAGGACTTAGGACACTTTAACTTGTGGGACTGTATAAAAAGCCTTGTAATGTACAGTGGACTTTGTTTTCTCAGATGAGTGATGTAGAAGCTGGAGGAGCTACAGTTTTCCCTGATTTTGGGGCAGCAATATGGCCCAAGAAGGTAAAGTCTCTTTATGTGTTTGAATTTATTCCTTCTCTCTCCACTTGCTGTCTCTCCCTCAGCACAGTCCATGTAAAAGTCAGCTGATGTGACAAGGGCACTCCATTGCAGCTGTAGTCATCTTGCAGACTAAAAGCATCTCCCTTTGTTGGTAATGTATGAAGTGAACAGTTTCTCTGTACAGCTGTTTTTAACAAAGTTAACTTGTGTTCAGTAGAATTCCTCTGTACTCTGAACATGGTTGAGCTAGAACAGGACTAAGTTTTTCTTGTGCTGTTGATGGTGACCTGTTCAAGTGCTTCCAGCTGCCTGCAGGGAGGCATCCCCCTCCCTGTACTTTGAGCTGGTTATATTGACTAGGTTCTGACTAATCCAGATCTGATCTCACTTTTCAGGGAACAGCAGTGTTTTGGTACAATCTCTTCAGAAGTGGTGAGGGCGATTATAGAACAAGACATGCAGCTTGTCCAGTACTAGTAGGGTGTAAATGGGGTAAGTAATACTTCTTTAGAAGCAAAACCTGAAGAAAAGCTCATGTATGTATAGCTGGGGATATACTGACCTCTTACAAAAGCATTTTATAACCTGAGTGTTGACATTTCAGCCACTGGAGTCATTTGGCCGGAATGAAGTTTCCTGCCATTGATCTCATGAAATATTAAGCAGCTGCATTGTACAGCTGTAGCTTTTCTAGTGAGGTTGTGTCAATGGCAGCACAAAGTGCAAGAATGTCACTGGGTTTGTGTCGTGTATCAGCATCAGAATCACTTGAATTAGCATTTGGCTGGAATCAGGTCTATTCCTATGAAGTTCTGTGCATAGTTCTAGCAGCAAAAGGATGAGAGCTCCTTGTAAGGTAAATGGGAGTGTCTGGACATTAGGAAATTCTGCTTCCTGCTGAAAGCTTCTCAAGCTTCATATCCTCTGTTCCCATACCTACATCCCCTAGCCTCCAAGCTGCCAGAAACTGGAGTGCCAGAGCATGCTGACTGTCAGTGATACAGAATACACTGCTCTGTTAGTGTGGGCTCCAGAACTGTGCACTGGGGGAAGATCCTTTCTTTCCCAGACTTTTGCATCTTTCTATCTATTTTCCCTTGGGTGAGTGGAGAAGTGTAAGCATGGATCCCCAGTCTAAGAGATTTTATGTAAAGTATCCATCTAGGTTGTGGTGATACCCACACTGGGTAGTACGTGGTGATAACTAATTCCATTTCTTTGTTTCCACAGTTTCAAACAAATGGTTTCATGAAAGAGGAAATGAATTCTTAAGACCTTGTGGGAGAACAGAGGTTGACTGAATTCCAACCCACTGCAGACCTTTGTTTCTGTTTTGTTTTCTACTGTTGTTTGTTCCAGTTCATTTCTAAGAAATGATCCATCTTATTCTCCAAGAGTCCTGGCACTTTACTACAAAAGAACAATAAAATATGTAACACCTGTAAAAGAAAGTAAATGGCATTGTACACATCCATGTGTTTTGGTTGCAGTTATTTCCACATTTTCCCTGCCTTCCTCCCTACAGTCTTCCTCTGTAGACAGAACAGACAGTGTTGTGAGCAATTCTGTTTGTTTGGGTGCTTGGTCTTGTGCCTTTTGTACCTCAGAAGATTTAGATGTTAAATATTTCTTTGAACCAAAGTTGGTTTTTTAAAGAGTTCTGTGTACATATTGATTTTATTGTATTTCTATGGATCACAAATTTTAAAGCAAAAATAAATGTTCTTTCCATAAAGTGATTCTCTATTTGGAGTCCTGGATTGGCAAATCAGTGTTTGGTTTTAGGTACAGTGGGCCTTTACTTTGTCTTCTGATGGTCTGTTGCCTTGTTGCCCTTTTCCTGTAGAAAATACAATCATGGCTGTGGACAGTGTTCTAAAACTCCAGTACACAAGACAGAACTGTTGCATCTTCTAATGAAACTGGAAAGGTGTAATTTTGTATTGAAACTGTCCTGGGAGCAGAGATGCTGCACGTTTTGTGCCAGTGGCAACTGTGGTTGTGTTTCACACTTAGGAGAAGCCTTTTCCTGTGGTGTTAACTCTCCTTTGGCGGGGTGCTATCTGTTTTTGACACAAGCAGTTCCAAAAACCTGAAGCTTTTCAAGAATATTGATAATCTTGACAAGCCCTGATTCTAGAAGCAGATGTCTGCTGCTGAAAGTGTTTTTCCCACAGGAGTACCTGAACTCAGCAGCTATGCAAATCATAGATGTTTTGTGTGCAAATCTTAATCCACTTTTGTAGACTGGAGGAAGATTTTGTCATGCCAAATCCTTCCCTGTGCTTCTCCTTTGCCCTTTTACTCTGTTAACGTGTGAGTGTAGGCCCCAAGCCAACATATGGAGGATTTCATTTACAGTGAAATGAGAGTTAATTGCTGAAAAAGAAAAGGCAAGAGTTATGGATTCTTTAGGGGTAAATGTTTCAGAAATGCAGGAGCTTGGTGTTAGTACTGGGCTGTTGTACCAATGTGTGGCTGTGCAGGTGAGTTGACTTTGGAGTCAGGTTTGGGCCTGACTTTATGGGACTGTGGCTGACTGCTGGTGAACTGAAGACCAGAACTGGTAATGGTTTTCCAATCATAAGCTAGTGCTTAAAGACCTGCTTGGGCAATAGTTAATGGACCAATGCATGGAACTGGCTTGAGAAAGTGAGAGAAGCTTTAACTGCACTGCAACATCCACTCAGTCAGCGTTGTCATATGATTGTGCTTCTGCATTGCCCTGTGTTGGGCAAAGACTGAGTGAGGTAAGGCTTAAAACAGGGGTTGGGCAGGGTTAGAAGCAGTTCTGCTGTCCTATTGGGAGAGACTCATGGAAGGGGTGAGTTTTTTGTGTTAGAGATAATAAATGTCATCAATTTATTCTATCAGTTTCTGTCAGTATTAAAGCAATGTGGCTCAGCAATGCATCTTCATGTGCTCTTGTATTTTGTATGTGAAGAACAGATGAATTTGAGGGTTATTGCAGCATGTACCTGTACTTGCTTTAATTTTTCTGTTAAACATGCACAGCTGATGGAAGGAGTCCTTGCATTGTCAGACAGAGACTTGCTGAGTTCAAGTTGTTAATAATACTGAAATGAGAATCTAGACTTGTGACTAAGCTTTGTGTGAATCCTTAGTGCAGGTAGCTATAGAAACTGCAATATTTTTTTCCTTAAAGCTTTGAGGAGTCAGCACAGCAAAGCTCAATAGCTGCTCTCTAATCTCCTAGGGCCTTCCTTTGCTTGCCATGAATTTTGTGGTTGCTGGCTGGCTGTTCAGAATATCTCATTGTTGACCTCCAGTTTTCTTAGTAAAATGTCTCAGCATAACATAACTAGGGCAAATAAGGAGTTGTGCTTTGTAACAAAGTGTTCAACATATGACACTCTTGCAGATGTGAAGAAGGGACAATGAGCCAAAGCCAGTCTCTGGTTGGAACACTCTGGGTTTCAGGGGAAGGAAGAGGAACTTAGACTTTGTCGACGTGGTATGTTGACAGATAAAATTCACGTCAGGACTCCAGCCAAAAACTGCACATCCCGCTTCTGAAATAGCATAGTTGGCTGGGAAATATCATTGTTAACTGTGTGTTATCATACTGAACTTGTAAAGATAATTTTACTTGCTTGTTTTCTCTGGGAAAAATCCTATTCTGTCTTCTCAGTTGTCTTTGACCTTGCTCCCTCCTAAACTAGGAGATGAGTGTGGATGCAGAACTGCTTGAATGCCAAGCTGCTTTTGGTGCTGTATGCAGGATTTGCTTACTGCTAATCTGATCTGAAGAGTAATAGATAATAAATATAATAATTTGAGAGAAAAGAGCATATGTGGCTTATGAGATTCAGTAACTTCCCAAGTATATTTGTGTAGTCTGTCACATTATACTCCCTATTCTGTCTCCTATCACTGTAGATGAACAGCATATGGCAGTTAGCCTAAATTTAAGCCTACAGGATAGTTCTTAGGCCTAGAACAAAGAAGTTTCAAATGCTGGAGCAAATCAGCCTTTTTGCATATAGGCACAGGGAGTTCCTGCCAGTATATTACTAGGAAGGGATGTACTTAGGTCTTCTTGAGACTGAAATGGTTTTTCTCCTGACATTATGTATGCTGTTCTTTATTTCACAGGGTTTGTTTGTCTATGTGTTGTTTTGGGGTAGAAATATACTTTATTAGGTGTTTCACATCAAGATTTGGGTCAGA
Organism: Sitta europaea; assembly: GCA_013400255.1. Classification (NCBI taxonomy): domain Eukaryota; kingdom Metazoa; phylum Chordata; class Aves; order Passeriformes; family Sittidae; genus Sitta; species Sitta europaea. Next base: position 57,393 of record VXBS01010436.1, read on the forward strand.
AGAAGCAGACTTCATGTCCTGATTTAAAAGACAGGTATCTGCCAAGGAAGGCAGGAGCCTCCCTTGGAATGGAAAATGTGAGCCCTTTCCCTCCAAATTATTATAACTTTGAGATTACAGGGCTTTCAGGCAAGGATATGGGAAAAAGAGTAGCAGTGGCCTCCTCGTGTGTGTGTAACAAGGCACACAAACTCCAGCAGCTCCAACAAACAACAGCACAAACCCAACCACAGCCCTCTAGCAGCCTAGGCAGGGTCATCGCTGACCAAAGGCTTGAATATGGTTTCTCCTCAAGGCTCTGTGATTCAGGCCCTCACCTGCAAAGCAGGGACTGCACTCAAGGATCCCTGGATGCCTTTTTGGTCTCATGCTCTAATGTGGAGGAGGGAGCCCTGCAACTTCTGAAACTTGAGGATGATAAAAAATTATATCAGAGTGAGCTGGGTGAGCACCTACATCCCCTTGTGTGATTGCTGCTTGTTTTGGACATGGGGCACTTCATAATTCCTTATGGCTTCAGAGGCTATTGCTGCCAGTGTCCATATCTGCAGAGATGATGGAAGATTGATGTATCATTTTGCATCTTCAGACCTGATGAGACCTGATGAACTCTGTACATTTTCTCTGTCTGGGATGGAGTGACTCACCTGCCGAGGTTCAGCAATCCTGTGATCACATCCATTTGTAGACCTGAACGAAGTCTCCAAGTGATTCATCACCTGGAAGAGGAGCTGGCTGATCCTGGCACTTATCCCATTTTCTGCAGAAGAAGAATTGGGTCTGTGGGGCTCCTTCCTCTGGCCCTGGAGCAGCTGTGTGTGGTTTGGTCTGAGAGTGGCAGCTGCAGTCAGCTGCAAGCATTACTCACCTGCACCCCAGGTGTGCACCAGCCCCAGTGGCACCATGAGCCCTCTGTGGGGTGCAGCCACTGCTGCTGCACCAAGGCAGGCTGGCAGCAAGAGCTCACCCCTCCTGCTACAGTTTGGTTTTGCTTGTTTGAGCACTGATTTTCTCCACTCTGAGTGGGCGCAGACAAGTGAAATGTTTCTGACTCAAGAGGTTATGAGAATCTGTGAGCCTTAACACCATCTGTGGCCTTAGGCTGTCACTTCCTAACAAGTCATGCTCTCGGCTCCCACTTAGCCCCCACATATGTATTTTGTGGGGAGCAACACTCTCAGATGTGTTCCCCCATCCATGCCTGCAGGATGGAGGCAGCTGCTGGCTGTGCTGTCCCCAGCCTGCAGGATGTCACCCTGCTAATATGGAGCCAAGTCTGGCACTTGCAGGTGTCAGAGCTGAGGTAGGATTTTGCTGCAGCCAAGAGGTTGTTAGGGCAAAGAATGAAAGCTGTTGGTTTCATGTGTTGTTATTTATTCTTTGGATTTGTTCTAGTTCATTTGTTGGGTGTTGCTGGGAGCAGGGAGAGGGGTGGGGTTGAAGACCCAAAAGGAAGTAGGATGAGAGGGGAGAGCACACAAAAGTAGGTGGTCAGGGGAGAATGTTTGATCCCGAGTACCCAGCTGATGGGAAAGGGTGGAAAAAGTCACCGTTCTGCTGGAGGGGGTGTGTGTTCTGCTCTGGGGGGAGAGAGGCACACAGCTGGCTCGGCTGAATCAGTACAAATAAACAGTTTTTTGCTTCCACGACTTTGTCCCCATTTAAAATTGTGTCTAAAAAGTTAATTTGTTTCTAACACAGGTGACCTTCTTTACTGAGCAAGGGCTTAATGTGTTTCCAGCATGGCTTTCTCCAGACCCTCTGGCAGCTGGGAACACACGCTCTTGGTCTGGAGGTGCTGGTTACAACTGGACCCCACCTTCTCTTGCAGCTCAGCCTCTCACAGCACAGGGGGTGCTCCAGCTCTCCTTAGAAGGAGGGAGCTGTTTCAAATTAGCAGAGTCTGAGGTAATTGAGCTGTTATTAACATAGATTTACCCCTGCTAAAATAAATGATAGAAACCTCTTAGCAAGCCCAATGGCCAGCTGAGGCTCTGCTCACTGCCCAGGGTCCCCCATGGACCCTCCATACACAGAGAACCAGCTGGGTACAGGAGCCTTGTCTGAGACATTTTTGGGCACTGTCACTGTGTGGAAATGTTGTACTATGTCACGTTCAAGCAAGAAAGAGTTTCTACATCACATAGTTCATGTAAAAAAACTATTTCTGCATTGACATGTTGCCTAGAAATTCAGACTGCTTAATGACTCAGGTTTGGACCTGAGTAAGATGAGCATCTGAATTGTTACATGCTCCCAGCTTTGAATTTTCCTTCCCACGAGAGCTTCCCTGTGGCTGCACTGACCATGACAGAAGAGCACTGACAAAAAAGCTCTCTGAGTCAGAGGCTTTGCACAGGCTGCATTGCTGTGGTTTTTATCTCTGTGTTTTGCTCTGAGTAAATGATAGCTTGGATATTCAAGAGAATTAGCCTGGGTTTGCTCACAGGAAAGAGGAAATGGCAGGCTGGAGTTGGTTTTGAAGCAGTACAGAGAAAAAATTGGTACAACTTTGGTGTTTAAAGGTGGAGGGGAGCAGTCATGGGCTGCATCCTCAGTGATGTAGCACCAAGTGACATTACAGCAGTGTGTAATGTGTCCAAGGACTGACCAGAACCCCATGGCAGCACTCCCAGGAATGGAGCCAGAGCTAATGGAAGATTTTGCATGAGTTCAAAGTAATATTCCCATCCTTGTTAGTTTTGATTTGTCCCCAGTGGCCCCAGTCAGCCAAAGTAAGCAAAGGGTGTCAAGGAGAATCACCCCTGTGAGTACCAGACCTTTGTTTCTGCAATGATTTACTGATGAAATGCCATTTTTAAGTTGTATCTGGGGAGTCACAAGTTTGAAGCTCCAAACAGTTCAGAGGCTTCTTACCCTCGTGCAATCAGTGCCTGTTTTTGACATTTGGTATTCAGGTCAATGCTGCTCAGCCACTTTTGTGTTATCAGAAAAACTTCTATTAATACCTAACAGCTCCTGTTACTGGACATTTGACCTATTTAAATTCTGTTTTTAAAGTTACAGTGAGTTTGCCATTTGGGTTTAATCCGATGGGAAATAATAACTTGGGAAATTCATCAAAGCCAGCACTGCTGGACATTTCCCCTTGACCAGGTTTGACCATGGCTGGCTCTGAAGCCACCCTTGAGGTGTCCCCTGCTTGTCCTCTGTATGTGCCACCAGCTCATGCTCAGGCTGCCAGGTAGCTGCAAGTGTGGAACTGGGAGGCTGATCCTGTACAGCTGGGCCAGCTGCTGGCCAGAGCAACCAGAATAGTGTGAGAAGGAGCATTTGGAACTTGGGAGGGAGAAATTAATGCAGTCATTCAGCTGGAAGGGACCTGCAGAAGTCATGTAGTTCAACTACTTGGCCACTCCAGGACTGAATTATTTCCTAGAAACCAACTTTCCTTTATTAAAAGCATATTTGTTAAAAAAAAACAAAAACAAAAAAAAAAAAACACAAAAGCAAGAAACCAAAAAACAATTTAAAAATATGCCACGTATTATTAAAACAAACTCCTTTTTAATAAAATGCTGAATTCTCACTTGTGAGTGCTGCTCATCCCTTAAGTGCCTTTGAGGAGCCTGTGCAGTGCTTGGCAGTGGGAGCAGTGGCCAGCTTGTTGTGATGGCCCTGAGCCACAGCTGGGTGAAAGGGCAAAGTGATTGTTGTGGATTCCAAAACTGAAAAAAGTCGTTTCTCCACAGAACAAGACAAAGTATCAAATAGTTGTGCTCAGTGTACACAGTAAGTTGATGCAATATCCTTTGGAGAGGAGCAGGAGAAACAAGGGACCTTGTTCCTTGGCGTGCTACCTGGAGTAAATACAGGCTACTTTACACTTCCAGAAGCTTTTATAACTCACAGTGGGGTTTCCCTGAGCTGGAGAGGGTGTGGGTGGGAACTGAGGCACCTTGCAGTGGAAGCACACCTGGGACCTCTGTTACTCAGCACAGCAGAGTGGAGCCTTAGGAGTTTAACTGGTTTGAGAGTACTGCTCACCTGCCATGTGGACCCTGTGGTTGGCTTGGTTTGTTTCTCACAAAAGAAAATAATTCAGAAACAAGGTGGTGTGGTGCCAAGGGGCAGTGGATGATGAAGGAGCTTTCCACAGGTAGATAAAGGAAGCTCTGCTCTTTTCCAAAAGCTTAGTCTGCCCTTTCCCAGTCCTGCTGTTTGCTGCAGGCTGGTAGCTCTCTTTCTAAGCCAGGCCAGGGTTTACATGTAAAAACTGGAACTAATATTTGATTAAAATGAGGCAGAAATTAAAATTCTTCTATGGAAAGCTATTGTTTGGTTAGCACAACAGAGATCTGCACCAGGTGTGAAACAGCACCTGTGCAAACTGCTGGGGACCAGCCTTGATGCTTGTTAGAGCTGGGCCTGATGGTGTTTTAAGTGTTACAGCTTCTGCAAGTGTCAATCGTGGGCAAAGATTTCCATTTGACCATCACCTCCGGGTGTGTAACTTCTTGCTATGGGCATTGTTAAATGGATCAACTACAGCTTAAACTGCCTTGCAAATAAACAATGTTGCCTCTCGGGCTACAGTTTAGTGCTTAGCATTACATTTTAATGGCTTTTTACTTAACTGGAGAGGTGCTGCTGTAACTGGAAAGCCACATTGGCAGAAGAGCTGCTTGGTAGGGATGTATTCTCTAGAACTGAGAAGCTCAGTGAGTAACAACTGGATAAAGGAGGTTTCTGATGATTGATTTGAATCCTAGTGAGATCACAGAATAAGAAGCTCATTTGAGCTCCGGGAAATCATGTTATACTTTCTGCTGGATTGGCAGTCTGCAAACCAGACCTGACACTGTGGGCCTGAGCCTGCCCTGCATTCCCAGCCTGGCAGAGGATGGCAACCAGGTGGACCCTGCAGTGAGATCTGCTCTCAGCTGTGTGGTTTGGGGAGGCAGCACCCATGCCTGGGATGCAGGGTATTTAATCCAGGGTCATCCATCCCCAACCTTCCAGCAGCACTCCATGTTGAGAACTGAAGTAAGCTCTTTTTAATTTCAGTTTATGTGCTTTTGGGGAATGGGTTCTGGATGGGGCAGGAAGTGGAGGTGCAGCGATGACCACTGCCTGTGCTCAGCTTCCACCACATCAACCACAGCCTTATCTCACCCCTCCATCTCAGGGAGGGAGGTCTCAGTGTATCACATCTCTTTCTGTTTTAATTTTTACCTTCCTTTTGTAACTTTTCTAAAGCTAAAACACCTTTAAAACCTCTTCCATGATATGCTGTCAGTGATCACAGGTGGCTGTTCTGAGTAACATCTTGGCAAGAAAAAAGAAGCAATAAGGTAAGCTTATTCCCATGGCGTACTTTGGAAATCACCAGATACATCCAGTAGCATTTTGGCCACCAGAAAAATGATTTGTACCTCTGGCTCCAGCTGTTGTATTTTTTCCACAATTTATTTGAAATACGCAATTCTTTTGAGAATAACATTTAAGTTCAGGAAGAGCAACCATTATTGCAATATACTTGAATTTGCCAGCAGATTCTGGGGAAACTGTGACTTTTCAAGGCTAATATGTCTGGTTTCATGTAGAGTGGATCCATGCTGACTCAGTAGGGGGGTAGATGGGATGTGCCTCCTGCTTCTCTACAAGCAGGATTGCTCAAGTCCAGAGGGAGAGTAGGGATGATGCTGGTACAGACACAGGGGAAGGCAGGGACGGGGCTTTCCCATTCTTTCTGTTGTTTCCTCATGGTAGGTGGTTAAAAGTGCACTCAGGTCCCTCCAGCACTCTGTCCTGCACCCGAAGTTTACATCCCATTGTGAAAGCAGAGAAGAAACATTTAATTGCAAGTAATAAAGATTAAAAGTCCTTGCATGTGAAGTGTACCACAGATAAAATAATAAAATAGGCTTCAAGACACACGAGCCCAGTGTGCATGGAAGTTATTAGAACACAGATTGTGCTGCTGCCAGGACTATTAGATCCAGATTTTTTTTTTTTTTTTTTTTTTTTTTTAAATTTTTTTTCCATTGCCTTTGAGAGTATTTAGAGCATTGCACTTGAGAAGTTTCAAAGTCTGGATGAAAACTTATAACTTAGGAAATTGTATATAGAGGATTAGGGTTGGTTCAGGATTGTTCCTGACCAGAATCAGATGGGGTTTCTGTAGGTCTTACATCTTTGGGAAATTAATTCTTTTATACCTTTTACATAAGGTTGCAGTCAATGATAACCAGACTTATAGTCTGTGGATTGCTGATGTGCTGTTAGCTCAAATTATTTAATACTTACTATTTCTTCTGTTGACTTTTTTTACATGAGTTCTTAAAATTATTTTCCATTCTGTCCTGTAGTTAGTTCTATTATTGTTGCTATTGTTATTGAAGGTTATGGTTTCTTTTAACAAGAATATATTTTTTGTCTGCTCACAGCATTTGTGACTCAAGGATGTGGCTAACAGCTGTTTGTATCTTAAGACACAAAAAAAAGAGTTTCAAATATTAAGTTATGGTAAACAGGTACTGTAGCCTCAGTGCCTGCTTTATTTCCCTGCTCTGATAAAGTCATGGGAAGAAGTTACAGGCTGAAGTTATCTGCCTGTGTTTCCCTTGGGTCAAATCCTGTGGGTCAATCTTTTGTGATTCACATTGATGGATTATATCAGGAATCATCCTAAATTATGTGTCTTCTTGTTTCTATAGAAGCATTTGCATTAAGTATAGGCTTCATCAGAGAATTTTTTAAAATACTTTGCTTTAAAAAAAGCTTTGCCCAGGTTTGGTTGTTTTATCATTATACATACTCCGAAAAACACCAGGGTGCTGGTGTATAATTTTTTTACTCTTGTTTATAAACTTTGCTTGGTTTTTCATCTCATAAAACATAAGGAATAATGGAGCATGGCTTTGACCTTGAGGACTTTATGTGAGAGGGCAGCATATGTGTGCAAGACACATGCAAAATAAATGCATTCATAAAGGTGGTGAGGAAAGTTCTGCTGCTGCCTACCTAACTTGAAAGGTCAGATTTTAATTCTAATCTGGTTTTCTTTTCTACATTTCGTTGATACAAGGGCTGCAAGTAGATCTATGGAAAAATAAACATTTATAGAGGGGGAATGACCTGAATTTAAGAGTGGGTATAGTAAGAGTGTGAGTAGGTGGCTAGGGGCTTTTTCCTCTGTCTTTATGAACTTAAAAAAAACAAATATGAATCATGCTGGGAGTGCTACAGGGCTTTCTGATCAAGTCAGTGGAATACTAAGTCCAAATGTCATGCTCAGGATTTTAAAAGTTAAACTGAATTACATTAAGGTTAAACCTTGGAGGAGCGGCTGGGGTAGGTGGGTGCTCAGCTGGAAAACCCAACTGTATCTCAGCAACCTGACCACAGGCAGCAATAAAAAGGTGTTCTCTGGCAAGAGCTCCTTAAAATCATCGACTCCCACAGAATAAACACCTCTCTGATGATAATGCTACTCTTCTGTTTTGTCTCTTCATTTCAAACACTGACTGGAGCCATATCTCTCATTCTGTGGGGTTTTGTAAAACCCTTAGGGTGTGTTTGAACAAGGACAGCTTCAGAAAATATTGTGGGCTGATCTGTTCTTTCTCATAGGGTTGGACAGGAGCACTTTGGTCATCTCTAGGGTTCATGAAACTAAGTGCTCTTCAATTTCGTTCACTTTTTTAAACTGAGTTTTGCTTTGAAATGTTTGGACAGAGGAGGGAGCTACATGCCCTCGAGGAAAATCCCGTGGCAAAGGCAAGATCACAGACACATAACATTAAACAGTGACTTGGAGAAAGAAACACACTAGGCTTAAAACAAACAACTTTTAAACTGGGTATCTTCCAATATTTTATGAAGTCCTCTGGCAGATGGGGTGGGGCTGAATATGTGAGCAAATCCATGTATTACTCAGCTCAGAGTGGAAGGCCAAGAGTTGGTTGCATTTACTGTATGTACTGTGAAAAATTTCAGGACTGCAATTCATCAGGTTTGTTTCTTTGTGGAGGTCCCATCCTTTCTCACACAACCACAGAAGCTCATCCTCTGCATGGCTGTGTGAATATAGCCCTGCAGAGCCCTGCTGCAATTCAGATTATGTTGGGATCTCAGATGCTTTCATAGGCTTTGAGCTTTCCCAATTTGTCATTTTGCTTCAGTTTTTTAAAATTCTGTGTGATGTGGGGGTTTCCAAAGTGCTTATCTTGCCTAGGGTGCAAAAAGATGCAGAGAGCTACAGCCAGACCTGTACCACCCCATCAGCACTGCTGTTTTAACCTGGAGGAGCCTGATGGCTCAGGGCTTGCTGAGTGTTATAGAAAACTCCTTATGCTGGGACTGAAGCACAGCAACAGGACTGATATTTTTCTCCACATGCCTTATAAATGCTGTGTCTCTTTCTTCCCCTTACCACTATTTCACCAGCTGCAAAAATTAGTTCTGATGGTCCAGTCTAGATTGGATATTGGTTAGTGATCCTGACATGATGGGAAATGGTGCAAACCTTCTGCCTTATGTGTCTGTATGAGGCTTACACGTGTGATACATCATACTGCCATAACAAGGAATTTCCATGGTTGTTAGTGGCTTCAACACCAATCCTTGTCCAAAATTCAGCAGCCTTAGACAGGCTGTGAGTGGGAGTAGCAAAGTGTGTTCAGCTGTAGCAATGGTCTAAGCACCAAGGTAAGATTCATCTAGCAAGCAGATATCTGTCATATTTCAGAGTTAGAAAACCAGTTGATGGCTCCATTATGTTTTATCACAGTAGTTTCAAATTTGGGTCCAGCCTTTTTCTGTGTTTAGAAGAGCTTTTAACTGATTTTTAACTGGTTTTTAACTGATTTTAATTGATTTTTAACCGATGTCAGCTAGATTTGTTACTGTACAAGCCCATTGTCTTTTGGCTTGATTTTATGGCAAATTGTAGTTCTATCTGTACTTAGAGAAGTCCGAGTTCCCCCATCTTTTCTAACTGAGGACAAAACCCTTGAAATCTGTGGTGCCTCTGAATCACTTAGGAGCAGGTATCAGCTGCCTCTGGGACACCCATCATCCATGACCTTTTCTATCTGTTATCTTGGTGTTGTTTGTGCAGACTGGGAGTACTGCTATTGCCATGACTTGAATTGGCCTTAACCACTGCCTTGAGATAGTCTGCATTTTTTAAAACTTCTTCCCATTTAAGCCTCTTCCTAAGATTTTCTCAAAAATAGAGATATATAGCAGAAAACCAGCATTTGGCATCCAGTTTGTACTGATTTACACAGAGTTGTGTGAGGTCTTGTGCAAGGAATATTATCCTCAGTATATTCCTTAAGGCATGAGATTCAGCACCAGTTTGGACCTATTCACAACATGTAAAAACTCTGTATAGTGAAAAAATGTGAAACATTCAAAGCAAAGTCTGTTCAGTGCACTGGGAGAAGACACTGCAGCCTCAGTAGCAGCATATGGAACCTCAAGGTTTGTTAAGTTAGGTTCATGTTAAAGCTCATTGTAAAGCAGATGAAACTAGAAACATGAATTTTGTGCTGGGGGTTAAACACAAGGAATGGTGGGTGCTGGGTCTCTTCCACCCTCCTGGGGATTGTGCTGGATCTCCTGGCCAGAGAGTCTGTGTTTGGTCTTCTGCTCCTTTTGTGCAATCCCCCACACACATATGTCCCTATACCATAAAACTCTAGTGACATGAGACACTTCACATTTGATAACTGCACAAAATAAATAACACCTGGCCATGCTTGTTATACAAAGCTTTAATTGCTGTGTACAGTTTTAATTTGCTTCATTGCATTAGCCATCAAAATTTAACATCAGAATATTTGCAATATTTGCATTAATTAGCAGAGACTCTATAACAGCCACATGTCCCCTTCCCAGCCAGCCCCTCGCTGCCTGGGCAGCTCTTGCCTAGCCCAAGCCTCAGAGGGGTTTCCAGGAGTCATGGCAGCTGCATTTGCTAGCCAGGTACAAGCTGGCCTCGCCTCTCCCAGCACTGCTGCAGTCCAGCTCCTGATTGACCCATCTCAAGAATTCTTGCAGTTCCTTTTTAAATCGTGGGAACTTAGTTTTCATCTTTGAGCAGCCCTCATCGTTGGATGAAGATTTCTAAGGGCAAAAAGCAGGTACAGATGCAGAGTTAGAGATGCTGCACATTCTGTCTCAGCTCTCTGGGATGGAGGAGGGTGCTGTCCTCTACACCCCCAAAACCTTTTCACACAATTCTTAGAAATCCTTAGCCATTAGCTATTTCTCTTTGACTTTCACTGTACTGCAGACTTTTCTGTGTTGATTTGGGGGAGCAGAGGAATTGTTTGCCAACCTGTAAGGAGGTCAAAAACATTTCTCACAATACCAAATCCTGGGGACTGTGAGGGAATGTGGGACACTGGCTGGGTCCCAGCACAATCACAGCTGCAGCTGCATGTATCATTTGTTGGTTGGAGAACAGACCTAGACATGGCTTATTCTGAAGCTGCAATACATAGAAAATTGATGCTTATCTGGTTTTCTTCCTAAAACCTGCTTCTCTATGGCAGGGGATAACCTAAACACAGTTATTGTTGGAAATTCAGCCATTGGTCCATGCAAACCCTGTTTTCTATACCCTGATTTCTCTTTCTTTCTCTCCTTTGGATTCAAAAGGCAGATTCTTTCTCTGTAGTATTTCTGATCTGTTTTTTCTTCTATTAGTTGTCTTGTTCTTCCTGAAGGACAAGCAGTACAGGTCATTAGAAATTGCACCTAATAGATAATCTTTGTTTCTGCAGGTCTGAGTCGGATTGTTATGGTCTCCACAAGAATGAATTCGTGCATGGGAGAGAAAGCTTACTTTCCTTCCCTGGGGCTGTAGCTGGTTCAAAATTAAAAATGAGTGACAATTGACAAAATGTAAGAGTAGTAAATCACCTTGTTTTAAGAACCCTGGATAAATGGATAATTACAAGAAACTGAAACTCAAACAAATAGTAGAAACTTACCTTCAAAATAGGGCAGCTTTTTTCTAGCATTTTCATATCTTTCTCCACTACTTTCATGCATTTCAATGTGTCAATCTTTTGTAGTTCTTCAATAAATATTTCAGTGCTATTATGTGCACAGTTTAGATTCTAGGAGTAAAAGGAACAACATATAGTGTTCTAGTTTGTAACAAGAAAGCTTTTCTTTTTTAAAAGAGCTGTTAATAAATCATACTGAATATGCCATTTTTCTCTGGAAATCTAAACTTCTTTCATTATTTTTAGGATTTCCTCTTTCCTTCCTTCTTGCCAGAAGTGTTATAAGGACAGTTTTCATAACTATCATAGCTGGAAACTTTGAAATAAAAAGGGCCCAGTTTCTGTCAGTGAAGGATGTGACCACATTGGGAATTTGATTCAATTCCATCTAAGTCAGAGAGTGATTCATTTTGCCTTTGCTTTGGAAGTACAACACTTAGAGGGAGCTACTTTAAACATTTTCTTTATATTTCGAGTCCTTTGAAGACCACACTTTGCAATTGTCAACAGAAATTTCTCTGGAAAAATATTAAAAAGAACTGATAAAAATTGAGTTAGAGCGTAATTGTCTTTAGGAGTGATTAGAATGGTGACTAGCCAGCTTCTCACAATCTTTTAAAAATAGGACATTGCATCGTATTTTGAGACATCACTTATTTCTGCAGCAATTGCAGCTTTCTTTAAAGGTCCTCAGACCTGCTATGCCAGAGGTTATGCTCCAAGTTCCCTTTGGAGACTCTAACTGAAAATAACAGAATTCTTACCTTTATGGAAGATGGTATGAAGAGGCTCTTCTGAAACAACAGAAATCCGTTAGTCACAAACTGGAAATCATCTCAAAAGTTAAATCTGGTTTGAAGGAAGCGGGGAAATTATTTACCATTATGGATTTATTTTCAGCCTGAAGCAAACAAAGCATTTCATCAATTGTGGAATTTTTGGTCTTGTTCAACAGATGAGGAGGCATTTCCTTCCGAGGCAGAAAGTAACTGGACACCCCAGAACTCAATAGTAGCAAGAATACGTGAGGATGCATTTTAAAGGTGTTCATTTGGAGCTTGACCCCTGTTACCTGAAAAGGTCTTTGAATTCAAGCTCTTCTCTCTTGACAGATATGAAGCTGGCTTATATAGAGAAGATGAGTGCATGCAGGATGTGATTGCTATCTTATCTCATAAATCATTCAAATGAGACGACAACAATTTGAGCAGTTGTATTATCAGCATATCAGATTTGAGAAACTTTTATGATTTAAGTTCTGGTAAATTTCCTAACGCCTCTAACTTCAGAGCAATGCTTTAATGCAAGAAAAAGTGATATGCAAGGGCATGAATATCATAAAAGAATAACAGAATATTCACAAAAGCATGGAACAGTTTGAGTTGGACGTTAAAGCTCATCTTGTTCCAACCTCCTGCCATGGCTAGGGACACTTTCCACTAGACCAGGGCTGGGGCAGCCACAGCTTTTCTGGGCAGCCTGTGCCATGGCCTCACCACCCTCACAGGGAGGAATTTCTTCCTAATGTCCCATCTAACCCTGCTCTCTGTCAGATTGAAGCCATTCTCCTTTGTCCTATCAAGGAAAATATCTGAGGAAAATTGTAGTAGTGCAGCCGTGAAGGGGATTGCTTCCCCTCAGATAAGACTACATCAGATCTTACATTGCTGTAAATTTTTGCAGGTAAACAGTTTCAGCACCTCTGGAGCTACTATCAGCTAAAGATGGAGCCCATAGGACCTAATTAATCCTCTATGTCCCTGCAGTGTGTTTTGGGCGAGCATGTGTGAGCAGAGGGGTGTGGCAAGGACACATGTAGCAGCCTTGCAAATCTGACTACTTTTCTAGAGCAAATATTGTCTCTTTGACCTGAAAAGAAAACAATAGGCTGTTTGTTCATTGTAATTAGTAAGTGTGAGAGCTGGATTTTACCCTGGCATAATTAATTTTCATGACAGTGCTGTGCAAATCTGCAGTCTCAGGTGGTAACTGCAGCTTCTCCTTCTCATGGGGCAGGGAGTGTTTGCTTCTTCATTAATGATGCTTGGGCCCTTATGTAACACTTCCCAAAGGCAACAAGGTGATTTTCGTGGGGACATTGTTAGGAAGCGACTAGAGGAGCTGCAAGGACAGTGCCACCTGGTGTGGTGGTGCCAGGGGTGCTTTGGGGTGAGACCCCAGCATTCCACAAGTTCCCCCAGCTTTCAGAGCAACTGTGGCTCTCCCAGCACAATCAGCTCAGAGCAGAGTGAGCACACGAGGGAGTTCTCTTCCAAACATGAAGGCAATGCAGCTCTAAAGACAAAATAGGGTAAGTTGTTCTATGCTAGGTAGCAATTAATGTTACAGTCAATCAAAGAGGAGTCATCAAGGGAGCTCTGAGTGTGAAGTTATTTCTGGCCACCAAGGAAAGGAAAATCACTCATCAGCAGCACTGGTGCCAACCATGCCTGGCAGTGAGCTGGGAGGTTTCATAACCTTCCCCAGGACACCTGGGCTGCCTCACCTTGTTCTGTGCTCAGGAGCAGCCCAGCCTCCAGCAGACAGCTGGGAGGAACTCCTCATCCAGTGCCAGAAGCAACGTGCTTGGCAAGCGCTCTTTGGGAAGGGTGAGGGAAGAGCCAAGCTCCCAGCAGGAGCACCAAGCTTTGCCAATATATCTGTTAGCCAGGGCCACTTGGTATTAGGGTCCCTCCTAAATATTTCCCATATAGGCCAGTTTCTATTCTAAGTCTATATTTGATTTTTAGATATGGAATTTCACAGAAAATAACAACGCACAGATGGGATTTTCCAGATTTGATTAGGGAAATTTTGTGTTGAGTCAAGGATATGTTTCCTTTTGGATAGTCTTCTAAATAATAATAATAACAACAACAATACTACTAATAATAATATGAATATTTGAGACTAGATGATGTTCTAAGTTCTTTGTCTATTTTGGGTTTTCCCTACTATTAAAAACAAGTCTTCCTGTTAACCATGGCCATGTTATTCACTGTTCATTTACCTGCTTTGCAAACTGGAGAAGTTATTTACATTGCTATGTGAAAAGTTCTTGCAGCAAAAAGCACATGGGAAATGGTTGTCATGGATGAACTTTCCACCACTGCTTTGGTTCAGCTTTCTGATGAGAAACCCTAATCCATTGTCTCAAAGGGCAACATTTGACTATCAAGTTGCTCTTGGTCTGTTGTTGTCCAGGCCCCCTCATTTCCCAATTAGGCTGTTGCAAGACCAAGTAGCTTTGGGCATCTCTTTTCAACTGACAACCTCAGGTAGAGTAGATTAAAATGAGTTACCAAGATAAAAGTTTAAATGTGCTAAACTGGCACACCAAAAGATGCAAAACATGTAAATAATCAACTAAAACATACTTTCTCCTATGTGAGTTTCAGTATCTGTTGGAAAGACAAGGAAGCCCATTCAGCTCCTCACCTCTGGAGGTGGCTCTTGGTGCCACAGTCTGGTTTGAGGTGTTAGGGCATGGGTTGGACTCGATGATCTTGGAGGTCTCTTCTAACCTAACCATTCTGTGATCCTGTGAAACCAGGGAAGGACAGTCTCCTCTACCTTCTCCCACTTCTGTCTGGATCATTTGCTCCAGGGGAGGCTGTGGGCAAGAGGTTCAACCACCACTGTACTGTGTACAAGGATTTAATAACCAGACCCACCAGACACAAAGCCCTGTGTGGGCTGTGTGTTCACCATAGCCATTAGGCAAATATTGACACCTAAACCCACTTCTCAAATCAATTTTGCACCAGATACCTTCTGGAACAGTGTAGCTCCTTTAAACACGTGCCTACCTGGAAAACATACTCTGACTTAGTGTCAAATGGTTTGAAGCTGTGGGTGAGAAGCAGCAAGGTGTCAGCCATAGGCTGATGCCCAGAGGGCTCTCCCCGGGCACAGGGTGAATCCTTTGGGGATGCTGCAGTGGCTGGGTGTGGGTGCTGAGCCCTCATGACTGACTCCTGCTCAGAGCCTGCCTTCTCTTAGAATCTGTGGGGCCTGACACAGTTGTTTTCCTTTCAACTCTTTCTGTAATGAGAGGTGAGAATCTGCTGTGCTTTATTAAACCCCTTTGATCTATAGGTTTTTATAAAAGTATGTTTTATACCAAAAATACTCTAAACGGGACTGCTCGTTTTTTTAACCAGCTGAAGAATTTCAAGGGTGTTGGCACAGGGAGTTTCGAGAAGCTGGGATAAACAAGCAGAACTCCCAATTTCTCAAAGCAGTGAAAACTGTTTTACGTTATAGTCTGAGAGCTGTACACCCAGGGGATGCCTTATCAGTGGGTTTGGGCGCTGCAGAGGAACTGAGGCACACAAACCCTTTTTCTGGCTAGTCAGGGAAACGGCTCATCTGAAATCTTTCTTCACCTTTCTGTGACACTCCGAGCTCTTTAGAGTCATCCTGAGAGGCGGTGATTAAACTGCCGAGCGCAGGCACCGCGGCGCTGCCGGCCCGGCGCTGCCCCCTGACGGGCACCGGGGCTGGGGACCGCCCGGCGACGGGAGAAACTGCCATCATCACCGTGTTTGAGCGAATGGTTGGAAAGGCAGTGTCTGGGAGGGTCTGTCGGTGTGTCTGTCTGTTTGCCTGTCTGCTGTTCTCCAGCCTGTTCGAAGGGAAGCGTTACTGGAGGATCATAGAACCACAGAACAGTTTGGGTCAGAAGTGACCTTAAAGCTGATTCGGAGCCAGTCTCCTGCCGTGGGCAGGGACACCTTCCACTATCCCAGGCTGCTCCAAGCCCCATCCGAGCTGGCCTTGGACACTTCCAGGGATGGGGCAGCCACAGCCTCTCAGGGCAGCCTGCTCCAGTGTCCCACCATTTCCCAATCTTCCCTCCCACCATGAGCAACCGTCCACAGCATTTCCCAGTGGTCCTGGCCCATTGCTTTGTCTGCCCCTCAAAAGATTTCTGCTAAAAAATGTAAAACTTTCTTTGGAAGCAAATTTTTCTATGCTTCCTTCTGCCATCCCACAGGCTCATGGCCCCTTCCCTCCTCTGGAGGTTAACTGCCCTTCTCTTTAGCACCCAGTCCCAAAGGGGAGAGCAGCTCTGTGTGCAGTGTGTAGCATTGTGCTCCTGCTCCCCAAAGAGCTCTCAGCCTTTGAGCTGGAGGTCAGTGCCAACCCTTTCAGAGCAGCTTTTCAGCAGTTTCTCAGTCGGGGGGTGATGGCACTAGCATGTTCCCTCGGGTCCCTTGTGAGTCCTGTCACTACAGGAGTTACGAGTTCCAGCCCAAAGCACTGATGTACCCAGGCTCACCTTCTCCCTGCCCTCTCACCCCCTCACAGGTGAGCTGCTTTGGCCTAAAGCCACCAAAATTGTCAAACTTTTATTTTTTGCATTCTGTATTTTTATAGGTATTGGTTAATGTTTTATTCCTGACTATTTTGGGGTGGCAGACAGATGATGACTGAAGCTATTGCTGGGTTTTTTCCCTGTTCATACAGTGACTACTGTTTCTTTCTTCCCCACACTCAAGAAACTCCTCTTCAGGTGTTACAGAAATTGGCTAATTTTTTAAACATGTGGGTTGCCTTAAGGGATCCCTGCAGATTCCATCATATCCAGGATATCCCTGCCTCTTCCACCTGCCTTTTCCTGCAGATAATGTGGTGTTTGGGGTATCCCACAGGCACACTGTGGCTTGCACAGCTCTCTGCTATCTTCTCCATGAATCATGTGTTTTAGGGAAATTCTTTGTAGGTGCTCAGTGATGCCTCCAAAAGTGCATAAATATGGTGGGCTGGGTTGGGTCTGCTCAGAGGGGAAGATGTGTGTCCCACAACCCTGATGTCCCTTTGGTTTCCCCATCAGAGCCCCAAAAAGGATTGTTTTCCTGTCAGCTACATTTTTCTTTCTTCTGCACTGGTGAATGTTCCTGAAATCAGAATACCCAACTGGATGGAAAAGAGGAGATGCTGGAGGGAGATGTCCATCGTGAAGTGAAAGAAAAGAAAGTGCATCAGGATTTAGTTTCTATTTCAGTGCTACTTTTATCCCAGTTTGAAAACACTAGTGGTATTAGGTGGTATCTAAACCTAAGGATGGTGATTCTCTACACAACTCTTTGTCATGCATCTGTAGCCTATATAATAAAGATTTCTGAATATAATACCCTGCTGACATTGTCCAGACCTCACTGGTAGGAGACATTGATTCAGTCAATCAAAATTATGTTTAGATAAAATGTTCCTTAGATCACCGTAAATATATATTTATGTTTATAACATTTGTTCTATAGATAATATATAAAATATTATGCAATCTAGATATTTTATATCTAAAACACATATATCATATTAAATATTTTATATATATTATATATAATGCAACATACATTCGTATATAAAATGTCTGTGTGCTTGTGTTGTATGTGCCACAAAAGAAAAACTGCCAGTTCTATCTTTGTGCAGGAAATTTATTTTGCATAGATTTTGTTAGAGTTTGGGTACATTTCATAGAGTTCTGCATACAAGTTTCCCAAGTACTTAAAACATAAAAAATGTACAAGTGCTGTGCCGGCAGCATACAGCTGTAATGAGAACAGTCATGCTTACACAATTTGCACGTCACATTTTTAACATTTTAAAAATTGTCACTGCATTTATGGCATAATAAGAGTCTTCAGTTAAAAGAAGTATTTAGGTAAAATTTGAAAAAGTGCATCCTTTTATAAGACTGTGCCCTGAAAGTGCCCCAGCCTCCCAGAGGGGTGTTGGAGGTGCTGGGTGCTGTGGATGGCTCTGTCCCACAGGTTGGCCTTGTTCTGGCTCTGAGAGCACTTGGGTGAGGAAGAGCTGAGCCCTGGGGCTGTGGCTTGGAGCAGCATGTAAGAGAAATAGTGTGACAGCAACCCCCAAACTGGAGCCCCAGAGCAGCTCTTCTAAAGCAAATAATTATTGTATTCCTTCATTGTAAAAATAAATAATTTGAAGTTTCTCTAAATAAATAGAATAAATAAATAATAATAGAGATCCAAATAAATAACAGCTCCCAATAGCACTGCTTGAAGGAGGATATGCTAAGCTCAGGTCGTCTGGCAATCTGGACAGGTGCCTCAAGCTCCTTGGAAGCTTAGTTTGTTTTCTCTGGACGGGCATTGTGACCCAGGAACCTTAATAAATATTCCAAATTATTGAAAAAATCATAGTCTTCCACTGCCTTCCAGTGATGTTCCTTCAGGGCAGCCTGAAAAGAGAGGAGTGAAAAGAATCAGGACATGTAAGTTACATTCTGTTCTCTGACTAGGTTTTTTTTATTAATAATTAATTTTAAGTCCAGGAAGACTCTCATAAAGATATTGGGATTTGACTAGCCGAGGAATATGTTATGGGTTGCACCTTGTGCAGCTGTTTCTCAGCCAGGGCTCCAGTGCCCACCTTCACCAGGGCACCTCCACTTGGTGATGGGCTTTGTCTTAGCCAGGAGACATTGGGAAGAGGTGAGCAGAGCAGAGGAGGCACTGGGGCCATGGCAAGTGCCAGCTGCTGGCTGGGAGCTGCTCCCATTGCCACAGAACCAGGAGGCAGAGGGTGCTTTGGTCAGACACTTCTCAGTGCTGCCAGGAAAAACCACAGCATCCTTCACAGTCCTCTAAAACAGGAGGAAAGAGCGAGCAGGGAATCAGCCCAGACATACCATCCACCCGCTGCAGGACTCTCCATACGCCTGGATTTTCTGCAGGTTCTGAACTATGAGTTCTTTGAGCTCCACACTTTCTTTGCTGTTTTTCAGGGCTTCAATAAATCCTTCCAGATAGGTGGTTGCATTCCCTCCTACCTTCAGTGTGTTGTTCTGGAATAACAAAGTTTAGTAATTTGTCTTTTCTGTACTGTATTCCTGGCACAGATTACATCACATTAATGCAATCAAAATGCCTGCTACAAGAAATAATCTTGCACAATGATTTGAGGCCAAAATTACATAATAATTATTATAGAATTATATAGCAATCTGTAGAATATAGAAGAATTGTGCAATCCAGTACTTTCCTCTTGCTGAAGGCTGATGTTGCCTTCAAAAGTTACAGAGTCTGTGGAGGTGGAACTAGGCATGACTGGGCACCATTTAGTATTTTATTATCTCCTTAATTGACCAAGGCATGGGAAGGCAGTGATTCTTAGGAGAATCTTTAACCTCCAGCTTTGCCACCTGCCCTGAGCTTCCCCAGGAAATGCACTGCCAATGCCACTGCTGGCTTTGGCCTCTAACAACGTGTGTTCTTTTCCCCAAAAGGCAGGGAAACAGACAGTTCCCCTCATTCCAGTGGCAGTAAGGTACCTGTCTCCATCACTCAGTATGATTATCTACCTGTGAAAAGAGAGATAACCAGTGCTGCCTGTGAGCCAGCTGTTCTACAAGCTATACTGAAGGCAGACCCCAAGCACTGGTGTTTCAGGGAGATATTTGGTATCTCTGGAGGGAGCAGAGCCCTGCATGTGATCTGTCAGTGCACATAACCCCACCATGGTGCTCCCAAAAAGCCAAAGGCTGCCATCTAGGACCTGATGTAAGAGCACAAGAGCATCCTGAATGGTCTATAACAGCATCTGCTTTCCCCCTCCCTCTCACAAAGCAGCTAGCCACCCCACAAGCCTGCAGGATTGCAAAGGGAACCAGAGAGAGATCTTACCAGAGGTGTGATTTCGCTGCTGCCCTGGAAGAGATTGGTAAAAATCACATTAGCAGGTTTTCTCCATCACAGAAAGTCAGACACAGGGCACAGAGAAAATAGACCAACCTTAGAGCTTAGCTTCCGAACGAGTTGGATGGTTTCCTTGAGGAGGGAGGTGCTGGGGCAGGCTGTGCCTGTGGTGTGTGGTGCAGGGGACACCAGGCACAGCACTGACAGCAGGACCCCAAGCAGGCACAGCATTGTGGCAAAGGGTCTGTGCTCCCCTCCTTGGACTGGCTAATCTGCCTCCCAGCTGCCTCTTATATGTGCTCTGGTGCAAGGAAGTGATTAATATCTCACCACAAAAATGCCCTGAACTGAAGGCGAGTAGTCACCTGTAGAATGGAAGCTCTTAGTTTCTTATCTGATTGAGGAAACTACATGTTTCTAAAATAAGGACTCCCCACAAGTTCAGTGGGAGCTACGTAATTCGGGTATCTGAGCCACTCTGATGTTAAATGCTGAAGCATTTTTATGAACTGATATTGTCTAAAGATTGATGCAAAGTAGCTGTCTCTTGGATATTTACATCCGTATTTACCCTACTTAATATTGCAATTGCATTAAGTCTTACTCTCACTTCTACTAATTAGTTCTCTGCCCTTGTTCTGTGTGCTTGTCATTAGAACCCCACGAATTGCTCAATGGTACCATGCTCAGACATAAATGACAATTTTGAGACTCCTTCTGACACCATGCTGGTCTGTGCCAGGGAGAGGGGCCAGCCATGGACTGCTGGGGTAGCTCAGTGTCTTGGGGGGAGAGAAAAGCAACTCCTCTGCCCTTTGTAAGGAGAATTTTTCCAGTTTCTGTGCTCTCCTGAGGAGGCTTAAACCATTTGGCTGGTATCTCATTTTACTTTATCTGCAGGAAGCTCGGCTGATGGGGTACATAGCACTGATGATTGATGAGAAAAAGGGACAGAATTGCTCCTCAAGCTGCAGGTGGGCTCTGGGGTGTCCACAGTGGGTCCTGGGTGTGCAAAACCCTCTCCTGTCCTCTACTCCCCCATCAGGGTTGCCTTTGATCCTGCTGCACAGCTCCCCTTCACTTTTCCCAAAGGGAATGAACATTATGCCAGGATTACACCTGCAGGACATCAGGTCTTTACTATCCAAAACCTCAGAATGTTATGTTTACTTGTTTTTGCTTTAATTTAAATTATGCTATTTCAATCCTGCAGGAGTTTTATTATGTAACTGATATTCTTTAATGTGCATTAGGTTTTCTTCCCTTAAAAAAACTCAAGTGGTACATACCTAGAGCTTTGTGCTTTTCCCCTGAGGCAAGGGCAGGTGACCTCTGCATCTAGGTGCCATCTGAGCTGATGAGAGCCCAAATGCTTCTTTTTCCACACTCATGGCATTTTCCTACTGGTCCCTAAGCCTATGTTTCACAGAACACATAACTTCATTGGTATCCTTGCATGATATTAATTAAATCAGAAGACATTGTCTTGTTAGCTGCAAACCAATGATTTGGAGATGCTGCCAGGAACTTCTCTCCCCTGGGGAGCACCTTCAGTGCTTTGTTTTCAGTCATTTTGCTAATTGTTTGGTGAGTGAGGTGTCTCCCCTGTTGTTCTCCACAGCTCAGCCTTCAGGAGCCTTTGCTGGATGAGGCACCCTGAAAGCAGCAGCCAGGTGTGGAGCAGAATGTGCTCCCTCTCCTGAGCACCCTGGATATGCTGCTGTGGGATCTGGGGTACTTTTCCTGCCTTGCTGGAGTCACACTGATATTCCCAGTGTTTCCCTGTAGTCAGAAGATTGGCTTTACTCCAGAGTTGAGGTTAACCCACTGTGTGTTACCTTAGTGGGGCAGCATCCATTGGAATGCTGTCTCTGCCTGGTGCTATCAAGGGATTTGCATCAATTCAGGCAGTGGTGAATACCAGTCTCTGTGATGCACACAAGGCCTCTTTTTTAAAAATCCTGTTATTCTTTTTATTTTAATGAGTCCATGAGCAGTGTGGACCCTTTCAGTGAACCTGTGCATTGCACACCTCAGGAAGCAGAATTGCTCCTGACACTCAGGTGTTTGCCCCATCCCTGGGTGGCTCAGGACTTCGCCTGTCCTGGCACTGCTGTGGCCATGGAGATAAAACAGTTTACAGCATGGTTAAAAAGGAAGGAATGGATCTTATGTATTGAATCATAGGACCATAGAATGGGTTGGGTTGGAACAGACCTTTAAAGGTCAATTTGTTCCAACCCCTTGTAATGACCACTAAACCAGGTTGGTCAGAGACCCATCTAACCTTATCCTGCATGGATGGCTGTACCTGCTGGTACCATAAATTGTAGCCAGGTTCAAAATTCAGGGAATTTCTTCCCTTGGAAAAAGCAGTAGGAGCTAAGGCTGCAACTAAACCTGTTGGTAAGCACTGGGGATTTTGCTTTTATCTCCAAAATATCTAAAGAAATGAGAGTTCTTGCAGAGAGGGAAAGGTGTGGGCAGGATGGACTTTTACTGCTGGAAAAAACCAAATTGTGAAGTTGGGACTCCACCTTTCTTTCTTGATTCTTTTTAAAGCCACTGATGACATACAATCACTTTCTTAGATTGCAGCCAGGGTGGAAATAAAAGAGGTGATAAAACCAGAAAGGAAGATGGAACTTGTGGTCTACCCTTGTGCGCACATTCAGCAGTCGATCTCACACACACCAACTCTTCCGCAAATATTCACTCAGAGGTGAAACTGCTCTGACCACCCTGCTCCCCTCAAGGCTGTATCAGCACTGACCTTTCTTTCCTGTTCTGTACTGAGGGGATAACTGGTGCAGGAACCAGAGAGGGCTGCAGGGAGTTTCCAGACAGGGCTCATGCAGCACTGCTTCCATCCAACTCCACCTCCACCAAAACATCCCACAAGGATTAGCACTGATAAGATATAAATCACTGATATGATTTCAGTCCTAGGCAGAGACACATGAAATACTCATATCCTTGCCAAACATAGAATTAAATCAATGAACTGAAAATGGCCCAGCCTATTAGGAATTAACCAAAAGCTTAACATAAAATTAACAAAAAAAAACCCTGAAAAGACAATAGAAAATTAACTGAAAACTAACAGAATTGTTCACTTTTCTAAACCTAGAGAGATGGTGAGCTTCAGGTTTGTGAACTTGGCTCTAAGTAGCTAAAGTAGAAACCCTGGTAAGAAGTCTCAGCAATAGTACAGAGACTATTCTTCCCCTGTGAAGGATTTGGACAACTGCTGGTTCATTATAAAATCATGACACCCATCTAACTCACTGGAGTGAAAGTCCAGCCAGCTGAAGGGTGACACAAGCTCTGGTGAGGCTTCCTGTCCTATCAGGGAGAAAGAAAACAGTTTTCACAGTAGTTTTACTAATTTATGACACTGCCTCAAAGCTATCTTCTTGCTGTCATTCCTCTGTGAAAAGACTGATCAACACCTCCCTTCACTCCTCTGACTATCCCTGTCACACTCATGTCAAGTCCACCTCTGCACGTTCTTGCACAACCTTGAAGTGCTTTGATTTCTCCCAGATGTTTGCCCCTGTCGTGTTTCTAGCTGGCAGCTGCACTTGCACACCTCTGAGCAGACCAAACCACCAGGGTCCTCAGCCTTGATGGCCTCCCTCTCCCCCACCTTAGTCCTTTCACTTTGAATTAATCTTGAGCAGGGGCGCTGAAATGATTTACAATGTCCTTTGCACCCCAGGATTGATGCTGTGTTCCTCAGTCCTGGAAGGAGTTAAGCAGTGTTCTATCTTTGTGGTCTGCCTCTGCAGAAAGGAGGAAGCCATGCCTCTCCCTGCCTTGCAGAGTGATTTTATAGGCTCTCCAGAAGCAGCAGAATCTGAGATCATTGTCGCTGGTGACTGTGCTTGCTTGGGGCATCTGCAGCAGATGTGCGGCTCTGCTCCCCAGCCCGAGGACATTCCTTTTGTGTTTCATGCTCTGGCTGTGGTCACTGGTCTCTGGCCAGCTGTCTGGCCAGTGGGCTGTCATCCTTGGAAAGTGGCCCTTGGAGCACTGGGCCAAGTCAGGCTAATTGGGGAGCAGAGGCTACATGTTTTAAAACGGGCTCTGGAGACAGAAAGATTTTTTATTTAATCAGAAGGTATTCCCCGTGTTTGTATGACTTCTTCTGCATCTCCTCAGAAAAAGTGCCCATGAGTCACAGAGGCCTGTCCTTCCCTGCAGGACCCTGTGGGGGAGTTGCACTGACACATGGAATCCGAACTGAATCCAAAGCCGACTCATCCTGCACTCCTCAGCCTCCTGGACTCCTGCCTTCTGCTGCAATCCCTGGTCTGTCAGGGCTCTGCCCAGGTCTCCCTAGCTTTTGGGGTCAACAGGGCTCACCCTGTCTCCTTAAACCTGTTAAAGAGAAGCTTTAGGACTCACAGATAGAACTTTTTGTAGCTACACAACTTTGGAAAAGCAAGGAAAGCCTCCCTCCTTGCTCAGAGAAATGTCCAGGAGATGCACAACAAATTCTCTACCTTTCAGGCAAAATTAGAGATAAGCTGTGGATTTCAGTGTTAAATTATAAGAAGTGAGATGCCTGTTTGATCAGAAAAGATTTCACAGGCAGCCTTGGCACCTCTCCATCCCCAGTGAGTCAGATTGGTGCTCCTAGGACAGCAAACATTACCACATGCACACTTCACCTTCCAGAGAAAATAGAATAGTCTTCCCTTATTTTTTGGAAGAAATTTTATTTACAGTTTCTTATATCTTCCCACACATAGGAAGAAATCACAAGCCATCTCTAGATTTGGGTTTATGGTTTAAAAGCCATTCAAGTTCCCTCAGAACCTCATGTGCACCCTGGGAGCAGCCACCACCTTGCACCTCTCACATCTTCAAGCTGGAGCCTTTCACCCATGTGCAGTGGCCTTGGCAGTTGTTGATAAGCATCCAAAGAAGGACAACTGTATATTTAATGATGATTCATTGTATTCTCAGTCACTAGTCTGAAATCAAGGGAGTCTGAGAGAAACACAGATGATCCAGAAAGTCTGTAATGGGTGTTTTCAAGCCTCACCCACTGACCTGCTGAAATTTGGCTCCAGAGAGGTGGTGACCAGAAAGGGACACTTAATTTTTTAGTTTCAATGAATGAACTATGTATGAATGAGGAAATAAAAAAGAGGTTTTTCCAAAGCCCGTGGGATCATGATGGATGTGCAGAAAATAGAAGGTTTGTGAATCCTGACAAGTGACTAATGAGAACTACAAATGTAAAAGGAAGCAAAGTATCAACAGAAAATGAGTAATCAAATGTTTCAAAAAAAGAAAAGAGGGGAATTACCCTTTTGAGAGTAAGCTCAGAGTTGGCTGCTGATTGCTCCTTGGTGGAGCAGAAGCTGCATTCATCTGGTTGTGATGGCATCACCATCCTCTGTACACAGCTGAGCAGGGGAGCTGATCTCCATTACTCTCATCCTTACTGCTAAGAAATAATGGAAAGAGAAGTGGTGCTGGGATGGCAGGGGAAGGATGGAGCATGGGAACAGCATTTCCATGTCCAAGCTGCCTTCTGTCATTCTGCCCTGCCATAAATTAAGGGGATCCTCAGGCAGGGAGCTTGCCTGTGGGCTGGGGCACAGCTGCCTCCCTCAGGGCTGCCCTGCCACATTCCCCTGTGCAGCTACTCCAGAACCACCTACAGCCTGGAAAGTGGGCCTCTAGGAGAGACATCCCCCCACCAAAGTGAAGAACATGGCTTTGTGAAGCTGGTGCCTGTGTGTTGTGTGTCCCATCAGCTCCCAGAGCCCAATATCTCTTGGCAAACCTTCCCCCAGACCTGTTTGTGGTGGCACAGGACAGCTGCCATCAATAAAGATTTGGAGAGCATCCAGGAGACTGTGGCTGGTCCTACATGGGCTTCTTCCACCCCTGGAGAGCTCACCATGGGTCTCATAAACACAGGCAGGTCTAGGCATGTGGTATGCACCCCAAAAGAGTTTGGCAGACTGGAGAGGGTCTGCTCTGCTGTCACTGTGCTGGGGAGATGGGTTTTACCATGAATAATTTCTTGCTTATCAAATGGGGAATGCTAAATATAACTCACACCTACAACTTCTAAAAGTAGCACACGGCTCTGTGCAGCTTACCTTCCCCCGCTGAGGCTCAGAGCTGCTTTCCCTGCCTTGGTGTAAGAAATGCAACAATCATTTTTAATGGAAAATCTACTTCCAATACAAACAAATCTGCAACAGCCCTCGAAAGTCAAAGTCACAGCTTAGCTGAGACATCAAGGCAGGTGTGTTTTGTTGTACTGTGATGATGCAAGATGCTTATCAGGGTTGTTAGAGCTGTGATGAAGCTGCTGGGGTTATCATGTTCAGGAGGCTGTGCTCAGCACACCGGTGCTGTCAATGTTGGTGATTCGACTGTCCCGCCTGATGAAACCAGGCATTCCCTTCACTGCTGTTTGCACAGCAGTTTCTGCTCAGCTTCATGGTATCAGGTTGTTCTGGAGCTGGTGTGGGGTCAGAGATGACGGCAGGGCCCTTGGAAGCCTCAGCCAAACGGACTTTGCCCTTGCCAGGGCAGGGTGGTGAAGAGGAAGGGCTGTGCCATGCTTGAGAGCTTTACAGGGTGCTGCTGGCATCATGGCTGGGAGGCCTGTGCCCTGTGAACCCACTGCCTGCACCCCACTGATTTCACCCCTCTGTCTTCACCCCTCTGCCTGCATCCTGCAGGCCCCAGAGCTGTCCCACCAGCCCGGTGCTTTCCCTGGCAGTCTGCTGCCCCAGCAACAGCTCCAGCTGCGTTGTCCTTTGGCCAGCCCAGTGTTGACTTGGAGTTGTTTAATGCTTCACTTTTCCCTCCTGTTTGTTTGTCAGAATTTCCTGGACTGCTGTGCCAAGAATGCTGAGCCTGATTAATGTTTCCTCCATAAAATCCTGATATTTTTCTCCTTCCCATATATGTGTGATTCTGAGACTTCCCATTTATCTGATGGGTGAATTTAAAATTTAGTGTAAAACATTTAAATGTAATTTCAAATAATGTATCTGAAGTATTCAACATCTCATTGCTAATGAAACTTTGAAATTCAGGAAGGATTTCAGGGTGTTTCTTTTCATTCATAGTACAGCACTCAATGAGATGGAGCTCAGGAGCAGAGATTTTCCTGACTAACCTGAGAGCGTTCGACTGGATGTTCACTCATTTCTCTGATCTTAGTAAAAAGATTCAGGGTTTGGTTTGATTTCCATCTTTTTCAGTTCTTACAAGAATTCAATATAAAACAATGGACAATGACCTTGCCCATGGAGCCTGGGTGGTTTGTGGTACCCAGGGACAGTCAGAGCACTTGTCCCCACCCAGGGCTGCTGGCTGTGTCCCCACTGGGGAGGTTTTGAGGCTACTGCCCCTGTGTGAGGGGTCCAAGTCTCTGTCCAGCCTGACAGGCTCTGCCACATATGGTGTTTGCACTGGGAGGAGCTGCTTGAATGCAAAGCACCTGCTTTTGTTTTAACCATTGGAAGTGTGCATCTGAAAAATGGGATGTGTTCTGCACCGTGGAAGGGATGGGATGGAGCCAATCCTTGCTGTAGCAAGCCTGGTCAAGGGCCACCATGCTGCCAGCAGGGAAAAACCACAATTTTGGGGGTTTCTGTGAGGCATCCTCTACCTCCATGGGTGCTTGCCATGGTGGCTGTATGTCTTTGGCTCTTTGAGTGTTCATACCTGCCTCACCTGGGCTGTCCCTCCATCCCAGTCCTCTTGGTGAACATGGTTGCTTCTCAGTTTTTCAGGGCTGGGAGCTCTCCCCACCCATGAAGGTGAGGGGATGGTTCTCAGCTGTGACAAGTGATAGCTCTTCTGCTTTCACGGTGCTGCAGATGTGGCAGGGACATGGAGAGGACACATCTTCTTAAAAGTTCAAGCACAATATGCCTCAGTAAAGCTGAGTTCAGGGCCAGGCTGCAGCAGGTGGCTCCAAGGCTTGGGAAGGGGATGTGTTAGGTGAAGGCAAATGTGGGGTGCTCACCCTGATCAGGGACATCTCCCATATTGCTGGCAGCACCTTTTGTGTCCATCCCACTTGGAAATCAAACAGCTCCTCTGAACAGTGCTGAAACTACTCACTGTTCACAGATAAAGGACTCTTACTTATGCAGGAAAATTCGTTTATTTTTGTAAAGGCGCGTTTACATTAACGGAAAGTTGCAAACATTCAATAACAGATACATGATTATAGGTGGCACATGACAGGTGTCTTAAAAACCTGCCCTGGCAGGAACATTCCCCTTCAATATCCTTTTATTAAACATTAACTTTCAGAATCTTAACTGATAGCTTTACATGGGTATGCACTTTGTGAGTACCTGCCATAGCTATGGCTACTTAAACAGTTTGGAAAACAAGTATTGTCTGATTCAGTTCAGTAGAATTCAGCTCACATGAGATGTGGGAAACACCTCATATCACCTGAGTAAACTTGGAGGAAAAACAAACAGCAGGTCTTTGCTTTAGTGTTACCCAGTTTGGCTGGCGTTGGTGGTGTGGTTCAGCCTCACCAACAATCAAACCTGTAGTGGGTGAAGTTACCCCCGGATCTGACCCCGCAGGGAGGGAGTGAGGGTGGGAGTGCACGACTGAAGTGAATCTTCTCCAGTCCTGGAGCTAGTTCAGGAGCCAGGGAAAGTGAATGGGCTGGGTGGCACCAAAAGCCTTGTCCCTGTCCCACAGGCTGACTTTGACCCAGCTCTGAGAGCCCTGGGGCTGAGGCTTGGGACAGTGGGAGAAAAATATTGCGACAGCCAATCCCAAAGCAGATCCCCAGAGCTCCTCCTCACACACCCTCACACAGCAGTCTCCTAAAGCAAATACTTGAATACAGCAGCATCACAATAAATATCTCAAAGTCTCCATAAATAAATAAATAAATAAACAATACAAACTGCTCTTTCATTGTGAAAAAGAAATAAGTTAAAATATTAAAATTATCTAAAATACTTAAATATTTAAATGCTTGTGTTTTAAAAATTCAGCATCTTTCAATCATTATAGTGAACATGACTGCTGTTATAACCACATTTTATACATACATATATATATATATATATATATATACAGCAGAACATATCTCTCTACATATAAATATTCTATGGCCACATTCCTGAGAATAAGTTAATTGAGTCACAGTTTGGTTGCAACAGAGTTTGGGTTCTCCTTTTCTTCTCAGATTTGGACTAGTCACTCTATTTAGGCATTCTGAATTTTCTCAGAGAGCAATCTCAAGAACCTGTCTAGTGTGCCCAGGAAGTCATCCCATGTTACTTGTGCAGTCTTACATTCCTTCTCAAGATCCTTTAAAAAAAAAAAAGAAGACAACGTAATTCAGCCATGTAACTTGGTTATCACATTTAAGCCCCTGGTATTTGATACCTCAAGTGACAAGTGGGCTGTAATAGCCCACGGCATGTTTTGGAGAGCTGGGTGAGCTGCCCCTGGAGGCTCCAAGGCAGGGTGATGATGTGTGGGTGACAGCTCATCACCTGGCAGCATGCACAGGCACCCTGAGCCCTGCTGCTGTCCCAGCTTCTTCTCACACTTGAGGATTTTTTCATATTATTATATTCCTTGCAATTGAGATTGCCACAGGAAAAGATGTCAGAGTGTGATCTAAGGAGGAAGGTGGAGGTATTTACACCCTTCTTAAATCATATCATTTTCAGAAGAGATTTCTAGTGTCCTCTGCAGCCAGCTCAGTGCCCTGCCCCGTCACTGAACAGCCTTTGCTGATTTTTTTGCTATTAAGTACCACAAAGCCAAACTTACTTTGGGGAGGATGTTTCTGTAGGTGCTAAGTCTGGTCAGTTTTCTGGCAATGACTTTGCTGTGAGTGTCAAGAGCTGTCAAGGTACTAATAAAGGTTTTCAGGTGGCTGTGCATGCATCTCTCCACCTACAGGGATGGGGAAGAGTTATTTCAACAGTAATAATTGGTAGCACATAAATAAAACATCATATCCCAGGAATTTAAATACCCATGAAAAATAATAACCTACAGGAATTAAGAGCTGTGTTTTCAACACTAGCCCTGATTCTGTATTCAGCCATTATCTGGACACGAAATTTAGGAAATCATAGTCCAATCTATAATTTTCGTTTAAGAACATGCCAGAGTCCAAAAGCTCACAATTGCCTTAAACTGCAGGTGCCTCTAGAAACTGGACATAAAAAATTTGGATGTCTTCAATTCCTCAAAGGAAAGGAGGGCCAACCCTGCATATTAGGGCTTCATGTCTTGTTATTGTGTCTCTTGAAACTGGATCAGAATTGTCTTAATGAAATAAAAGAAATTATTGCTGCTGGTGTGAATTTTCAAATTTTCCCCCTGAAACTAAGAGGGACTGATGCCATTTTTCTTCTGTTCACTTGTAATAGGAGATGGGCTGCTGTTTCTCAGTGGTCCTCCATAAAAAGCTCATTTTTTCACTGAATTTCAGGAAAATACAGGTCAGTGAAATGATTTGGTCTGCATAGGACATGGACTAAACACTCCATTCTAAAACTAAGGGATCAGAGTGAATTTGTGAGCCTTCCAAGAAGATGCTGGTGCACATCTAAGACCTTTGCCTACTGAGAGAACTACTGAAGCATTTTAGCACTGGCAGCAGCTTTCTGTAGGTTCTTGCAAAAACTTTTGATTTCCTTAGGTTTGTAAACCTAGGGAAATGAAAAGCCATTATCTTACTGCTATGAGAATTCTGAAGTGGGAAAGAAATTTGGGGATTTTAGACAATAATTTTAAATAAAAGTATGTGGTTTCTTACCGTAGCATTCACAGTTACAAGACCGGGAACCTGCTCAAGAGAGAAATGCAGTTAGTAACTTCAGAATAGAACCTGGAAGAGAAGGGCAGCTAGGGAAAAATTATTCAAAATTAAGGAACTTACTGCATTTAAATTTAGTTTCTTCAAATCTTGGAGAAGTTCTCGGATGATCAATCCCACCAAAGTCCTGGAGCGCTCCTCCTGTGGCTGTGCCGAGCTGCCCAGCACCCCCAGCCCCAGCAGAGCCACAACCTGGACCAGCATTTTGAGAGCCAGCTCTGCTCCTCAGCGGGGTGAACTGTGTGTGGCTCTGCCTTGGGCTCCTTTTATATACACAGTGCTGCAGGAAATGATTAATATCTCACCACAAACATGCTCTTGCTAAAGGGGAGGCGGGGAAGAGTTACCTGAAGAATGGAATCTGCTGGTTATTCAAATGAGTAAGAGTCTATGTACTTTCTGCATCAAGAGTAATTTTATAGACTCTCTGCCTGAACCCCTTTGTAATATGTATTTCCAAGGCAAACTGTACAACCTTTTAGTGTGGATAAAGTGTAGACAGATATCTGTATGCATCTGAAGTTATTAGATATGTATTCATAGACTACACATACACATATATAGACAAATGTGCACACAATTGTGGATGCTGGAAAACTAAATCTTGATTTTTTATTAGTTTCTCAGCATTTCCAAAAAAATGTGGAGGTAATTTAAAGATAATGTACAGGTTTCCTCAGAAAACTAGGGTTATAGTTCTCAGTATTATTTAAGATACGTAATAAAACTAACAAAAGTATTAAGTAAAATTTCTAGAGGGAATTCTGACTAATTCAGGAAATATATTACAATATATGACAGGACCAAGATTCCATGGTGTTGGTATTCCTAGGAAAGGCACTATGTGCCTCAGGACAGATTTTATAGCTATGGAGAAAACAAATTGGACAGTAATTGAGAAATTTTGCAATCAAACTTTTTTAATATGGGTAGAGCTGCACAGGACAAGCTAATTATGAATATCAAGTGGAGAATTCAGTAAACAATGATTCAGAAGTCTCCTGACCCGTGAATATATAAAATAGTCAGATTTCATAAGAACAGCTGTCCCCTGGGTTGCATCAAAGGAAGATCACCACGGATGCTGCAACCCTGGCAAGGAGAGGTTAGGTCAGCTTTGCCCTGGAGAGAATGGCTGTGTCATCTCTCACTGGCTTGGCCTGGGGCTACAAGAGAGGATGGGAACCAAGCTGTAGATTTCCATGTTCTATTTGACATATGAAAAAAAGGGTTTCCCAATCAGGGTGTTACCAGGATATTTATTGACTCCTGGATTATTGAGGATGCAGTTGTGGGTGCTGCATGAGGTTTAGCCATATCTTAGGAAGGAAAAGGAACCCTCTACTCAGTATTTTCCCCATACCTAACACACTTTCAGAGCCAGTAGTAGAAGTACACACTCTGTCATCCAGAAATTTTGTTAGACTGTACTTTTCTTTTTAATACAAGTTTGCTCATGAAAGTCCTGACTAGTACTGGACCCAGATCAGATCCTAACAGCCAAGGCTAGGTATGACCTGTAAGCTGATGATGAATTTCTTGTACAGTGATATATTTAATGCAGTAATTTCAGTTCTTTTCACCTAGTTTGCTTATGAAAACATGTTGCAGCCTTGGACAAAAATGTCAATAAATGTTTTTCTACTACCCAAAGCAGAAGTCCAAGGAGCAATCTATTTTTAACAAGTGTTACATATGACGTGATCTGCTTTGCTCTCTGTGCTTATTTTTGCTCTCTAGAAATGAAAGAATTTTTAAAATCAGATTGTCCCTTGAGCATGCTGTACCATTATTCTGGATGGACCATGCTGAGTGATGTTCAGGGAAGGCAACACTCCCTCAGCCTACATGAAGATGCTTTATCACCCCCAGCTTGGGGAACTGGATGCTCCCTTTTGTTTTCATTCCTGTATGGTCAGGTATGTCCAGGTCACACAGTTTTTGCATTTTTCCATCTTTCAGATGTATTTTGTTAAATTCACTGAATACATTCTTCTCCTGAAAATCAACTCTTTGATAACAATCTCCTTTTTTTCCAGTTGTATTATGAGAGACCTTGAACCATGACAAACATAGATGACACTGTGAATTTGGATAGTCTTTAAAAGTTGTCAAGTAAGAGAGGGAAGGAGAAAGTATATCTCATACATCAGTGTTAGATCAGATCATGTAATCAGCAGGCTTTCTTCCAGCTACCTCTGCTTCTTCCTATCTATGTGGCTCATCTCAGGAGTAATTTCCAGCAGTGACCCATAGTTTCCTCATAATTTTACTAGTATTTCAGCTATGCTTAATAATTCCTTCTACATTCCATTAATAATCTATGACATTTCTCTGGTGATTCCCAATTTATTGAGTGCAGCTGTTGTGGTCATGCATATTTCAGGATTAATTTTTTTACCATCCTGGACATACTTTCACGCCCAGGCAGGGGACAAGATGTGCAGGCGAGGGCTGGAGACTGGCTGGAAATCAACTAACAAGTGTAAAATGTATTAGTAAGAAAACTTTAAATACAGCAAGTGATTTACAACAGGCAAGCATAAAGCAGTTACTCATGCAATTGGTTACATCCTGCAATCAGGGTGCTTGCCAGGAACAACAGAAGCCAGTGTTAAAATCTGAAATGATAATATGAGATAAATGCCAGGACTATGACTTCTACAATTACTTTATTGGATTCAGTCTAGAGCATTAGGGTAAGTAAATAGCTGTGCTGAGGAGGCTATGGAAAAACAGTGTAGCTGTCTGGTGTCAGCATCATCACTCTGAGGGAGTATTTTCTTGGGGGAAGGCTTTTGTGAGATGCTTTGTTATGTTTGCAGTGATGTGCAGGACAGAACAAGCATCTGTCATGCCTTACATCTCCACAGCTTTCTTGTACATCCCACAGGGAGTGTGTAAATTTATAAAATGGGAAGCAGGAAGAAAATAAATTAGAAGGAAAAAAATAAAAAGACAAAAATCTGCACCAGGCAAACCTAGGTGATGTTTGTGATCCTTCAGTTATGCTTGGCCACTCTGTGTGTGTGTGTTTTGGCCATTTGCCTCCCTAATCATTGCACTTTATGCCTTGTCTTCCCAAGAGCACATCACACTCAATTCTGACAAGGATTGTCCCTGGTTTATGATGCAAAAAGTTCATTATTACTTCTTTATTATTATTATATCTGGGTCAGGGAACTGTCTGTGAAAACTCCACTGTTCTCCCTCTCATCATAGTGGATGATTTGATAGAAAGTCATCCACAATGATGAGATGTTTCATCCTCTGAAGAAAACGTCTACAAACATTTCAACATTTCAGCCCCAGCCTGTCAAGCCAGGAGCCCAGCAATCCCTTTACCCTCACCCACATCAAAGAACAGTTAAACTGTGAGCAACAGTGTAGGGCCCCAGCCCTATACTGACTACTTTAAAATGGGCAATTTCTAGAGACATTCAGGGCCAGGCTGAGCTGGGTGCTGAGCTACCTGGCCTGATTGAAGATGTCCCTGCCCGTTGCAGGGGGTTTGGAATAGAGAAGCTTTAAAGGTCCCTTCCAATACAAATTATTCTATGATTATATGAAAGCTCATCAATCACCTTATTTTTAGTAGAACAGACTGATAGAGAACTGGTTCCCAGATCCTCCCACAGCTCAAGCTGAACTGATAGCTCTATAAGCAGCTCCTCAGCTTTCTACTGGTTCCAGGCTGTGTTTATCTTCCTCCACTCCCAGAAATTCCCAGAGTCCTCTGGGTTTTCCAGGATTGTTAGCAGTCATCCACAGTCACACTGCAGAGAGCCCTAGGAGCTCAATGATTAATTGCATCATGTCCTGCAGACTTGGCTACAGTTAGCTTATTTAAATAGTTTCTGTGAGGGGATATTTTTATGAAGGCAACTCTTGTGTTTTGCTGACCAGATCTCCTATCCACATCCTGGTTACAGAATCTTTGTTCCAAATTTCTGCAACTGATGAGTAATAACAGCTCTGTGTTTGCAGCAAGGGAAGACCCTCAAAAAGACAACCCAGTTACAGAGGGCTACATGGTCAGCAAATAGAGGTTGTTCTCTACAGAGACATTTCAGAGTCTGGCTCATTCTATACTTTGTATATGTTCTAAAAGAAAGTCTCCCCAAAGCCTTGAACTTCAAATTGTAAGAGCATTTCACGAAATTATTAGCATTGAATCACTGTGAGAGCTTTCTCAATCTTTGAAACAACAAATTCCTTCCAAATAATGTACAAGTCTGTT
The DNA here is from genome assembly GCA_013400255.1 of Sitta europaea. NCBI lineage: Eukaryota > Metazoa > Chordata > Aves > Passeriformes > Sittidae > Sitta > Sitta europaea. Next base: position 92,154 of record VXBS01010436.1, read on the forward strand.
CTAAGAAACCTGCAAAAGGCCTTTCCAGGAAACAGGGTGCTCTGGCAAGTTAGCTGTGTTGACCTACATTGGAGAGTGGAGTAGAGGAAGATTTATGTGCAGTCATCAGTGGCAATTTCATCACCCCATGGGCTGTTTCTGCATGCTCAGAGGTGCCTGAAGGTGTCCAAAGTCCAAGAAGTTCTTTTGGTCATGGAGAACAGTGCTGGAAGACAGTGGGAGGAAGGATGCCCTCTGTTCTGGTTCCAAACAGAATCTCATGTTAATGAGATGGATTTGATTTCTCTGAACAGAGCATATTGCACTAACCTTGTGCTGTTAGTAGAGTAAATACTGAAAAAATCTGTATGTTTCAGGCCATAATCCAAGCTGCAAGTGAGCCCACACCCACGGGCTTCATTGCTGTTCACTACATGCAGCCACACAGAGAAGTGTTTGATTTCTTCAGTAGTGATGAGATTACTGGAAACCAGGTGGTGAAACATGGGTGAATCAACTGCTGTACTGCAAGACACTGAATTACCCTCACACTCAGCTTCCCATTAAACTGAGCTGAAAAATTAATTATTTTTGGGATGCCCACTCTGGAGTGAGCTTGAGCGAAATTATATATTTCTTCCATGCTCAGTAATCTCGATTTATTTACTCTTCTTCCAATTACTTATTTTGAAATGTGTATACATTTGCAAATATATAAAACTTTCTACTGGAACTATCAAGACCAACTATTGGGTGATCTTGATTAAATAATTATGTTAATTACATTTACTCAACCGAATTCCTGAGGGAATAAAGGAGTAGAATCATAGAATCTTCGAATGGTTTGCATTGGAAGGAACCTTAAAAATCATCTCACTTCCCCATGGCAAGGGAAGCATGAGCAGAATAAGAGAAATATTTGTGTCAGAAAGTTAATGTATCTCACCTAGGTTTTATTTCCAGTTTCTTATGGAAGCTTTACAGACGTTTTGTCATAAAAACCACAAGTGCAGATAGCAAGTGCTTTCTTGTGCCATTAGTAAACCCTTTGTGAGATCAAATGAGGACACCAGAGATGCAAAGGTATGAGAGCTTTAACTTCCAGTTCTGATGTCCATACAAATTCTCACTGCTGTGAAATGCACCTCTGCTAGGGTTGCTCAGTCATGTGAGGAATTCAAGATTTTAGGTCTTGGGGTTTGTCAGCCTGATGTGAAAATGCAAAAATAGAGTCTCCTGATGGGCTACATCCTGGTTGCTGCCTGTTTTCCATCCAACCATCTACTGCATTCAGACATGTCCAGGCAGATTCATTTAGTAACAACAAAAGCCATGACAGATGGGTCTGTCTTGATCTTCCCAAAGGATGTGTGTCCTCCTGTGTACATAACCTCACACCCCTTTGGGATCCCATTGCTCCAGAATGGAGCCCAATACAGGCATTCTTACTTCCTGTGCTATTTGCTCCCATGTGGCCAAGAAGTAACTCAAGACATTGTGTGATAATCGATGCAGTGAGTAGAAGAACTATTATTTATCTCTGCTTTTCTGGATTTGCTTTCTTTTTTTTCCTATTTTCAAACTCACAATGAATTCGGTGTGTTTGGTAGTGACTGTGACAAAATGGGAAGTACAGTGGGAGTTTACATTTATGAATATTTTCATGACATCAGCTCAAGATGGCTGCACCAGCATTATGTGAATGAGAGACTTTATCAATAGCACAAAGGGAGGAGTATAAGCCAGAAACCATACATCCAGAAACATGAATCAGGAGAGGTCCATGAAGTTGACCTGGCAGATAAGAATGATTTAAGTATGGCAAGTAGTTTGGGATATTTTGCATAAATAATGCAAAACAGAATTAAAAGTATTGATGAGAATCTGATGGTCATCAGGCTACTGTCAACAATGAGGGTAAAAATCAGCCAAATTTCTTTCAAGCTGCTTCTGATGTGGCATGCAGCCTTAGGCATGCTGGGACCCAGGTGGCAGTGGGAAGGACTGGAAACTCCTCTTCCAAGATGTAGTGAGCTGATGTTGCTCTCAAGTCATGTGGTGGTTTCTGTTTCAGAGGAAAAATGCCACCCATGCATAGCAACTGCTAAGACAAACAAAAATAAAATTTTAGTAGTAGTTGTAGATTTACATATGAATATCTTCCATGAAATGTATCTTCAAACCTCGAGAAAGGAATTATCATCACAAAGCTGCAGCTGTTGATAGAAACTTTGTAGCCAAAGGTTTTTACAGTATTCTCTGGGATAAAAATGACCTGGTAAAAGATTTCACAGATCTGACTTCTTGTCTGTGTAGTGAATCGTTTTACCAGTTTTTATACCTTGTTACAAATAAAAACAGAATTGAACACTGAAAATCTTATCTTAAAGGTCTTTTACAAACTAAATAATTCTATAATTCCTGAGAAACAAAATTCTAAAATGTAGTTTGCTTATGTGACCACATATTAGTCTCCTTACATTGTGCTTTCAAACTTTCTTTAGTTATATTTTGCCTATTTTTCTCCTGAAAAATTTGTTGAATCTCTTTTTTGCTCAGGGTGGACATCTCTTGGGTGGCAGTTTTTCTGTAGCATTTCTAAATTTTAAGTCGTTGTTTTGCAAGCTTAATAATCCTTTTAAGTAATTTTTTCCCATGTGATTTTGGAGTTTGTTTTACCAAGTAAACCAAACCCCAAAATCCCAGGCAATGTACCTTGTGGAGTCACAGTAACACCAGCATGGTTAAGAACTCAGCAAACCGCACTGTATGGCCATAGAGACTGCAAACAAAAAGTCATTTCATGCTTGCAATCTTACTAAATATCTTTTTATGCTAGGTTCTATTTTTAGAACCTACTGACATCTTCAAGATGAGTCAGCATCCCAGTCAACATGGAAAATTTTGTCCTGGTGATTAAACATTGATAAGTCTGCTGAGAAAAGAAAATGACAGGTAACACAAGGCTTCCCACAAAAAGCAAAAGATGCATCCTTTGGAAGTGCACTAGGAAAGAGCATCACCTCCAGCTTGGTACAACCAGTGGGATTCAGGGTGATGGAAAAATCCCTGCAGCTGTGTGGGAGCTGATGATGCACCCCAGCTCCTCAGTGGCAAAAATGCCAGGAGTCAGAGGTTAAAGAGCCCAATATGGAGTTCGTGGAGCAAAGTGTCTCAAGGCACTTTGTGGCTCCCCAGCAGCTGCAAGAAACCCTGCCTGGAAGATTAATCACATCCTTTGGATGTTTCTAACATCTCCAGATCAGCTGAGAGGAACATCAATGTTTAGAATTGCTATGCTATTTTTAAACAAACAAGAAGAGAGGCCATTTATTTCTAACCTATTTCAAACAACGAGGATATTTTTTCTCTGTGTCTCCCAGATTGCTTCCCCCACAGAGCTACTGAGGGGGCAGCACACAACCCACACCCATTGGTGCACACTGAGCAGGTGGGGCCCTTGGCAGCACCCCCAAGGCTGCAAGCAAACTGATGTGACAACTCACAGGTGAGAAATCAAATATGTATCAATGCCAGTTTTTTCTGTTTAGAAAAAAAAAAAAAAAAAAAAAAAACGGGGAATTTTCAGGTTGCTGTGGCTGCTGTCAGCACAACTTGTTTTTTGCTGCAGTGCTGCTGACTGGCAGTTCCAGCTGCTGCCATTCTGCTCCTCTGGAAGGCAGAAGGAAACATTGCTCTCCAAGGAATGTGTTAGGAAAAGATCTTCAGGTCTCTTGCATGCTTAAAGACAGTTGCTTTAAGATTCAAGAGGTGTTTTCAAAATACTGACATAAATGGAAAATAAAAGCCTTCTGGAAAGCAGAGTACTTTACTCTGAGAGTATCGTGTGCTTGCACACAGCAGTGACCTGGGAGAGTTACCACTCCAGGGTGTAAAGAGTTTAGCTCAGCAGAAACATTCCTCATGTCATTAAAAAAGTCAGCTCACTCCATTGAACTTATTTAGGTTATGTTTTCTAGGTGCATGTCTTTGTGTACCAAGACTGGGGTTTTTGTGTCATCTTCTTGCCCAATCACTCATCTTTGTGAGATCCTACTATGATGCCTCATACTCAAATTCAGAGAGTACTTGGCATCACTCTACTCCTTCTCAGATTTCATCCACCTCCTTTTCCAGAGAATATTAAGCAATGCAGGTCTTTGCTACTGTAAGTTCTGGCTTTAAATGCTGCTGCTGAAACATAGTCTTGTGAGCAATTAATTGTTTCATGCGATGACTTTTCCCTTTGACTGAAGTGATCCAAACCCCTCATCCCTTTTTTATTTATGCTTCTTTTTGCACATTCAGTCCTGCATCCATTCATTGAGATTAGGATTTGTTTCCTTAACATACATTTTATTAGATCACACAGTCTATTTTACTCCCTTTCAAGAAATAATATTTGATTCAAAATATTAATGAAAAATCTACTATTCAACAGCTACTTTTGCTGTTACCTTGGTAAATAGTTTTCCCTGTGCAACAAACTCGGTGCTGATGCTTCTACAGTACTTCTAAAAGACCACATTAAGGTTCAGCTCTGATATTCACACCTCTTTTACCTTTGGTTTTGAATGGTTTTCTAAATTCTTAATATTGCTATTATAAAAATTTCGTGACCAATCAATTCTATTTCTTAATTAATCCAGCACAAATCAGCAGCTGGCAGATGATCATGGCAAGAAGGCAAACGACATAAAACACCCTAATAGACTGGGTAAAGGGCTTTTTGTCTGCAACAAAAATGCTTGTTTAAAAGATGTTCCATTTGACTACAAGCTAATAGAACATCATGAATAAATGTGTGATGTGATAGATAGTAATAGAAAGTTTTATAAAGGCATTTCATCCTGCAGTCTCAATGGGAATATTTCTGCAGCTCTCTGACTTCTGATGCTTTTACTGAAGTTGACTCTTTCCCAAGTGTCTGAATGAGCTTCTGACAGCAGATGGCATCTTCCTCAAAACCAGAAATCAAAAAGGGACTGCTACAGGAGGAAACCAGGTGGGAAGCTCTTTGCCCTGCTCTGCCAGTCTGCTGCTGTTGACAAGGTCACACCATGGATCAATGGCAAAATTTGGCCATGAGGACTCTTCTCACACAGGTCGGTGAAGCACAGTCCTTTACTGGAGCACTTACAGCTCAAAAAATCCCGGATGCTTTTTAAATAACAGGGTTGACATTTCAATGGCTCACCAGCAGGAACAGTCAGTTGATTTGCAGCCACTGCACAACCTCACTGCCCACACAACTCTGCCATGAACAGGTCAGCATTCAGCTGCCTCCAGCCAAAATCTGTGGCAAAATTATTTAATATACATTAGATATCACTTAAAACTCCACCTAAAGTTGAGGAGTTCTGAGCTTTTGGATATGGTCAGGTCTTGGCTTTGTCCCTTACTTACTTTAGAGGTGTGGCTCATGAGCTGCAAGCTGAACCATAATACCTGTATTTATTCATTATACAAATCCAAAGAGAAGAGCTTTTGTCTAAAGAAAGCTCAAAGGTCATTACAGTGCATGTTTATATCTGTATAAAGAGATTGAAGCTATGCTTCCATTCTGATGGAGGTCTAATATAATTTCCAGCAGCGGCATTAAACTCTTCTGGCCACAGCAGAAGTGTCACCAGAGCTTGCTCTGCTTTATTGACAGGATCTTTTTGGATTTGACCTGTGAGTATGTCCTCTAAGACAGAAGAGGTTAAGTGAATATCACTTATTTCCTCAATATGATTTCAGCATAGCTGGCATGAAGGGTTACATGATTAAATTACTTCTGTCAAACTCTGATGTCTTAATTTGTTCCATAACAACCATAACAGAACTACTTGTTTTCTCCCTTCTTACAGTAAGAGTGGGTCTGGGAATTATTTTTCTTCTAAAAACCCTCCTTTTGCTTTATCTTTGCACCTGGGGCAGCAGCAGAGCAACAGTAGCACCTGTGTACTCCTTGCATAACCCCACCAGAGGTAGTTCAGAGAGTTAATGGTAATGAATGGATGTAAACAGAAACCAAAAGAACAAACTAGGTCGTTATACCACTTCTAATCTAATGCTTGTTGGTATTTCCATATCCTCAAAATTAAATATTCTATTTTTCCTTGTTTTTTCACAGCCAGTCAATTGAGTCTTCCTGTGAATAATTGAATAGAGGTATTGTCTCCAGCCTATTCCTTACAGCCAAGAAGATTTTGGCACTAAGGTCATTGATCTCAGCTAACAGTAATGCATAGCTGAAATTTTATGAAATTAATGAGACATATAAAAATTTGCACTTGGTAAATTGCTTCAGAATCCACAAATTGTAATTTGCATGTGTATATATGAAAAGTGTTAACTGTGAAAGTTTAACAGATAAAAGACTATTAGGGCTATTACAGAATCATGTGGGACCTTTGTTATGCCAGGTGTCTGGAGACAAACATTAAGAGATTGCTCTCAAAAGCAGAAAGATTTTAACTGTTGGTGTCCTGAGAGCTCTAATGGGCTTTGATGGTCCTGACCAGCCTCACCTGGGCTCCAGCCCACACCCTTCCCAGGTGCACAGGAGATCATTTAAACCCAGAGGCTCCTTCCCCCCCTGCCTTGCAGGAGTGCTGCTCTCCAGCTGGTCACAGCCCTGCCTGTGCTCAGCCATGGGACTTGGGCTCACACCTGCCAACTGCCTTCCTGACCTTGGCCCTTCCTCAGGTAATACCTGATGGTCTGGGATCGTGCCTGGTGCCTGGTTGCCACCCAGAGGCCTGTCTTGCTTGGCTCCAAGGAACTGCACCCTGTCTGGGAGGGCAGGTGTGTTACTGTGGCTGAGGGAGCCATCAGCCTGCACTAACTGTAGCTTACTGTTAAGGTAAGATCACACTGATTGGAATGTAACTTAAATAAGAGCTGCTAGTAAATCATAATGCACTGCCAGCTGATATGAACACCCTGAAAGCTGGGAATGCTTTAAGCACCAATGTAGTGGTCAAAAGAACTATTTCTATTGGCTTGAGGGAATGTCCACCTTTGAATTCAAAGGGTTGATTCTGCCCCTTCATTTAGCCACAATATCTTTATCTAAATCTTCAAGGTCAGGAAGGTATGGGGGGTTGGCACCATGTAGCATATTTGTACAGCTTTCAGCAGAAATTGGAACCATTTTCTTGGCTATGAGATGCAAAAGAGATTTATTGTAATGACAGTCCTATCTCTTTATCTGGGTTTGGGCTGCCAGACAGCATTGATCTGTGTGCTGTCCCTCTGGTAAATAAATCCTCTGCCCATCCTGAGCACACCTGCTGTCTCTGGCCCTTAGGCAGGGGCCCACAATCATCTATGTGAGATGACTATTGGGGAGTGGGAGAAGGAGCTAGAGGAGCTTAGCCTGGAGTAAAGGCATCTCACGGGGGACTTTTTCTCTCTCCAATTCCCCAAAAAAAAAGGAGCTTGGAGCCAGGTGGCATTGGTCTTTTTTCCCACAAGACAAGAAGAAATGTTTCACCAGGGAAGGTTTAGATTGGCTGTTAGGAAACTTTTCTTCAGACACTGGCAGAAGCTGCCCTGGGGTGGTGGAGTTGCTGTCCCTGGAGGGATCTTAAAGGTGTAGATGCAGCACAAGTTGAGGTGGGCTTGATTATCACAAAATCATTTACTGACTTAAAGGGTTCTATTAGTCTGGTGCAGAATGCACTTAATTATCTTCTCTTCCCTTCCACAGGTTGTAAAGATAAAATGGCAGAAGAGGAGGCTGGTGATGAAGCAGAGGACAAGGCAGGAACAACTGCAACTTCTAGGGTAACACATTAATCACTGTTGCTATCTCTAATGTTGGCAGCAATATGGAATGTAGTAGGGAGTCCTTCAGAACCGCCAGTGATTTAATGGGGCAAAGAAGGGGTTTGTTAATAAATAACGATCATTACTGAGCTGCCGCTGTCCGTGGTGCTGGAGGTGTCGCCTGAGCCCCCGGGGACCGGCCGCGCCCCAGCTGTTATCGTCTCATTTACCCGGTCTCTGAAAACCCCCGAGCAGGTGCACACCTAGTGAGAAGGGCCTCGAGCTTCCTGTGTGGTGACAGGATCGGGAGGGCTCGGAATAGCTGAGAAAAAAGTGAAAGATGCCTGCAGGGCTAGACAGAAAAAAATATTTATTCTTCCTCAGGTATGTTTTTGCATTCCAGGTCTAAAAGAACTATCTTAATGTTCACAAAGCATACTGAAAAAATACCTTAGCCCTCCCCATGTATATTTGCTATGTTATTTGCCATAAATCTGCCCGCTGCAATTTTCAAAAGTTAACTCAGCTGAGATCCCCAGCTACACTCTTCAAAGTTACTTTCTTCCAGAATGTCATAATACAGTAAAACAACTACTTCAATGGCAGGAAAATTTATGATGGAAGAGTTCACACCCTTCTAGCTCTGGGGAAATCCAGTCATGAGATGGGAAACCACAGACTTCACAAGTTTCACTGTCATCAAAAAGAATTTCTTCTGAATTGATTGCTTGCCAAAACCTTTTGATGCTCTTAGACTTGATAAATTGGATGACTGTAGAAGACAAAGAATTGGCTGGATGGTCGCACTCAAACGGTTTTGGTAACAATGGTAACTGGTTGGCCAGTCACCTCTGTGTGGAACTGAAATCCATAAAAGGATAAAGGAGAAGACTCAAGGTGTAAATACAACCCTCAAAGCAAGGTATCTTTAAAAAAAACAACCCACAGGAGCAGAAAGCAAGGACCTTTCAACATTAGCAAAGGGAAGAGAAGCTTCTGCTCACAATCAGACAGGGATATTTTGGAGCTGGGTGTGTTGTGGTTTAATATTAGACCAACTCACTTAGCAATATAAAGCTCTGAAGAAACACTGAGAAATAATGGAAACAATTCACATATCTTTGTGATCAACACAAAAGGCAAGTTGAAGTAGCATCCTGAATAGGTATGATCTTTATTTAACAGATTCCTGCATTGATTCCACTGATAAACGCTGAGTTTCACAAGGAAAATTATATTTTAAACATCATAATTCTGCAATGAAACAATAAAGAGAAGACAAGGTTATAATCGTAAGAAACTAGAAAGGTAGACAGTGCTGCTACTGGAATGTGAGGGAGTGCTGAGTCACTCTGCATTGGGTGCTGCCATAGTAACTATTTACCAGCTGGTTGGGAATGAGGACAGACTGAAAAATTTGAAATAAAAATCATGTAAGACCCAGCCTGAAATACATTTCATATGCTTTAAGTACTTAACAAAATGGAATACCTCTGAAGGTTTTTTTATATTAGTGTTACTGGGGGCAGGCACATTATATTGGACTACTGAATAGACACATATTCAAGCAAGAAATAAACTGATTTCTTCCCAGCCAGGCTAATGTTACTGTAGCTCATTGTGAGAGCAAGTAGGAACTGCTTTGTATTCATGGGGAGGTGATAGGGTACCCAGTTTAGGCTGTGATGCAAACAGAAGACAAGAGTTCTGGTAGTAACAGCTTCTGGGGTGGATTGGAAAACTTAACATACTTTAGACAGGTATAAGCTCAGATTCATTGGCCAGTGTTTTCCTGAAGTTGCCCTCTGCTCTGACTGTTAGGAAGGTCACTGCTGGTGGTGGCTTTAATATCGTGGTGGCTGAAGGTCCCCTGCAGGAGAGATAGCTCTGGTGTAGTAGTGATTTGGGACACTTCTGTGAATCATAAGATTCTGGGTGGTTTCCTAGCATGGAAAATTTCAGCATCATTATGACAGGTGTCTGTCACTGTGACACCTCCAAAGGCAGAACAGCCATTATTATTATACCAGTAGGTAAGAGCTCTTAAACTGCTGTTGAGGTGTGGACAATTTCAGAAAACTGCAGGTGGGCCTTTTGATACTCAGTTTAGCCAAATTTGCCTTGGACTAGTTACAGAGAAGAAGAAAGCTAACAAAGGTTTTAAAGCCAAGAATTAGAGAAAGGTTTATGAGAACTCTGCAGAGAGGCAGGAAGTTTGTGGTGAAACACAGGAAGTCACTTGCCTTTTTTTAATCTATACAGAGCTTGGAGGAGCTGTTGCAGGAGATGCTGAGGTCAGGAAAGCTCTGCTTTGCAGAGCATAGGCAGACACCTCGCGGCTCCCCAAAGCAAGGGCATGGAGGTCTGGGTGGGATTTGGTGTGCCAATGATCTTCACTCCTATGGTAGATGAACAAAAGGCATTTCCAGGACTCATTGTGCAACTGCATGCACAGATCTCTTTGCATAAATCTCAGTGAAGTTTTGAAAGCTGGTAGTCTTCAGCCAGTTTCCTCTAATCCCTCAACTTCCCTAAGGAAGTATTATTTAAAAATACTCATCTCCTCAAAGATCAAGACATCCTGAATCATAGAATATTTTGGGCTGGAAGAGACCTTTAAAGGTCATCTAGTATAACTCCTCAGCTGTGAGCAGGGACATCTACTAGACCACGCTGCTCAGATCCCTGTCCCACATGGCCTTGAATATTTCTAGGACAATTTGTTTTGTTGTATTAGCTTCAGTATTGGGGCTTCCAGCTAACAGATTCCAGGAGTCCAGGAGCAAGGCTCAGTTAATGACACTGGGGGTTCAGGGAAGTCTGGTTTTGCTTAGACACAGGAACTATAGGATCCAGGTAACCTGCAGAAGACAAGACATGCTAGCAGCTTTGCAACACAAAATTTGCCAGAGAGAGGCAGGAAAAAATGGCATGGAAGCTGTTTTTCTTTCTCGAGAAAGAGAGGGCTGTAGGAATAGGCTACAAATGTTCTTAAGTAAAATAGACTGTGTAGTATTTAATCTATACTCTATCTCACTCTTAAGCAAAATAGATGACAGTAGAAATTATATTGCCAAGGCCTATTTTATAGCTCTTATATTTGATTTTATGGAACTTGAAGGTGTAGCTGAAGTCCCAATTGCTTTAGAGGAATTTACCATAAGAATTGCAGTTTGAGGAAGCAGATACAGTTCTCTTTGGTTTCCACCTCGCAGGTTAGAGTGCTTGATGATGGTTTTCTGCCATGAGACTGAGTCTTGAAAGACAAATAGTCCTTGACTAAAATGGACATGACAATTTTGTAACAGCTTTCAAGAGTGGGCAGTGATGACTCTAATACAAATTCTATTAGGTTCAATCAGCCACTGGGCCTCTGTACACAGGAATTTTTTTAAGTCTTTTTCATATTGAATCAGAAGGAAACCACATGGTGAAATTTTTTTTTCCATGGAATAGAAATTCTTCATTTTCATATGCTTCATTTTCTCCTTTAAGAAAGCCAAAAGCGTCTATCTGCAAAGGAAATGTGTGCCCTTCACAGCTGTACTCACACATGAACTTCTGCTAATTCCTGGTACAAGCAGGGAATTTCATTGGTGTATCCTGGACCATGTTCCCAAAGAACATATATCACTGCCTGGAACAGGCAATTCTGCCTGCTGTGCAGACCTGCCATGTTAGTGACTCAAACAGCTGAATAAAAAGACAGCATCTCTTCTACCCTTTGGCGCTCCCATCCCGTTTATTCCACTGGCACCCTGATTCCCAGAGGGATGCAAGACGTGTTCTCACCACTGGTGCAGCCCTTTTATCACCTTCTTCTGCAAAGCCCTTCATGTACCATGGAGCTGGGACATTAGTTTTGTTTTTTTTTTTACAACTAGCTTGTTCAGGGAAGAGTCAAGAGCACATATCTGCTCTTCTCTCTCCATGTCTTTAGTATCACACACAGATTGCCTCCACTTTTTTTTCCGTGTAAGGAGCCACGAGCTGTATGATGATGAGATGTCTAAAGGCCATGCCGAGCTGTCTCTGCTGATGAAGCTGGGTGTGGTTTCAGCATCTCTGATGGTCTTTAGTACCGCTCTTGTGCAGGTCACCGGCCTGCTGCAGTTTCATCGGCCGAAGGTGAAAATAAAGCTATAAAGGAGCGAGCTTCACCCCCTGGCCCCCACCCCGCCGCCGCTCATGGAGCCGAGGGGGCCGGGATTCTCTGACGAGCATCCGCGCACCCCGGCAGCATAGCCCCTTTTAGGAGGGATCTGGAGGGCTCGGCAGGATGGGGAGAGGAGGAGGGCTGCTAAAAACACCGCCCTCCGCCGGGGGAGCGGCGGGGAGTGTGCGGGGCGNCTGGGTGAGCGCTCCCCCGACCCGCCTCGGCACCGGGGTTTGTCCTTCTCCCCGCCCCTCTCCCTGGTTCCCGGTTCCTTTCTCCGCAGCGGGTGGGGACCTGCTCCCCGCCTTGGCACGGTGGTACCGGCCCGAACCCTCCGAAGCGGCCTCTGGCCCCGCGGTCCGGCTCCCCATGGCCCTCCCTGCTCCGGGATAAAGGGTATTCCAAGCTCTTTAGAGGGAAGAGGCAGGCGGGAGCGGCACTCTGCATGGGGATGGGATGATGCTCGGCATGATGCGTGAGGCGGAGAGCCGGCACCATGAGCCGCTGTGGCAGTGGTGCAGAGAGCTCAGCGGGATGCATTACATAATATCTCTCAAATAGCCCTGCTGGTTTGTTCCACCAGTCCATCTCCGGTAAATTTGTTGGGGCACTTTGTCTGTAGTGGGTATGTGAAATAGGGTGGCGTGTGTGGGGGCGTGTTAAGAGCTGTTGGGCAGAGGGTGATGCTGGATCCCATTGTTTTGTGGGCAGGCAGTGACGATTCCAATTGGGTCTGCATTAGGAAATTCTTGCAAGTCTGAAACAGGAGGATTTCTGTAAGGTATTCAAAGGTTCATCTTGAATTGATCTGCTGTGCTGATTTGAAATTGAGTCCTTTGAATCTGTGTGAAGCTTCTTTTCTAAAGAAAGGTAATGTTCAATGTCTGTGCTATTTCCCCTTTTATGTATCAAAGGGCTTCCCTCCAGACAGGCAGACTTCCAAGGAGAAGAAGTACAAAAGGGAAAATTATTTTAAAAGACAATATCTTAGCATCACTAGGTAAATGTTCTGAAGGGAGTGTTGATAATGGAAAACATAATTATTTATGTTCATGCCTACTTGCTATTTTTGATTATGAAAAAGGATGTTTCACACTGGAAAAAAAAAAGGGAACCTAAAATTGCTAGCCTGAATTTTGCCTCTGAAAATATCCTGTGGCTTTCATTAAAGGCAGTGGCCTTATAGCTGCTTATATCAGCAGCTTGAATCAGCTGCTTTAGAACTATGGCAAAACTCATGCAGTGAAATATGGCCCAGAGGGATTTACATGGGTGAAACAGAAAGGAGGGTTTGGCTGGGAAGCTGTGGGCAAATGTTTGTTACTGTATTTTGGGCCCCAAGGCCTTAGGGACTGTTCTGAGCCACATTGCTGGTTGCACCAGGCTTGTTTATGACAAGAATAGGAGAACAGGACCCACTGGGAACAGGTTTCCTGTGTGAGCTCCTACCCTCAGTCCTCCACATCCACCCCACAGTATTCATTTCGGTGCTTCACATCTCAGTGTTACTGCTGTGTCCCAGCTCCTCACTCTTGTGCATCTGGCTATCCTAAAGTGTGTCTGGGGCCTCACTTAATGCTGAGCTCACTTTATTTTAGTGTGGACATAACTTTAGCCTAATGTTTCTGTCTGCAGAATAGGTGCCCTCAGAAGACAGATGTGTTGTTATTGCCTTTTGCAGTGGCACTGAGATGTATGCCACCACAGGTCATCTCTGGGAGATGGATCCCACCAGAGAGCCAGTGGCTCTGCCTGACCTGGCAGTGTGGCACCTGCTCAGCCCTGGAGTAGCAGCTGTTGCTTTCATGTCTGGTTTTGGCTTTCTGGTGGCCCCATCACAGTCACTGCTCCATGTTGCAAAGGAGTCGCTGTGGCAGTGCTGATTTACTGAACAAGGGGCTCCTTGGCCATTACAGCCCAGTGAAGCATTCTTCTTTAATTCAAATTAATTTCTGGTGCCATTAGAAAAGTTTTAACAAGTTGAGAACAGGTCTATAATGTTCATCTCAATGAAATAATGGTAGAATTCAGTGAAAGATAAAGTGAGTTTTTTCCTACTGTGTGGTCTTGGATGGTCTGATGGATGCAGAGTGGTAAAATAAACAAAACACAAATCTAATGGCAAATTCTCCTAGAGATTTGAACATTTCTGGCTTGGTTGAAATTCCTCTTACCCCTTGAACCTTTGGGATTTCCTACTTTAACTTCCCTGCTCTTCTCTTCCACGTGGCTGCAACCATGACCCTTTTGCCTGCCCTGTCAGTCCTGCCTTACAGAAAGGAAGTCTTTGTTCTCTTGCCTCCTGGCAGCAGCTGGAGGCCAGGCAGGCACCTGCACTCATGTGTGGAGGCTCAAGAAGGGAAATCTGCCATCACAGCGTCCCTTCCTACCAGCACCAGTGCATCTCCAAATATTTCTCAGTGCATGTTTGCAATGGGCTGGGAGGTTCATCTGGGGTCACAATAGACTTGTACAACCCCACTCCTGATCCTGGCTCCTATGCTGTGGCCCAGGAGTCCTTGGTGATGCTTTGTGTAAGAGGAGATGCCCAAGGCTGCTCAGCCCAGCCTGTGGAGTGCCAGGTGCTGCACTGGAGGCAAGGCCATGGTGTTGGATGAGGTATATTTAGTTGCTTTCATTCTCTATTCCTCTATTACTGCTGCATTTGAACATTTGTTAGATACTACCAAAAGGAAAGAGTAGATGCATTTGGATTTTCCTGCTCCCTCATAGGAAAATAAAGGACACAGCAATTTTTCTCTGCTGCTCTGGACTAATCTGGACATTTATTTGATTCTTGTCTCCACAATAGAACTATGGATATTACAATTATATTCAAGTAATAAAAATAGGAGAGGAGCTTTGAAGACAGATGGTAAACTGAATTAACTGAATACCTGCAGAAATAGGAAAGCTGACTTGGGAGCGAGCCAGAAACAAAGAAATACAACATTACATCAGCAAGGGTATAATTGCCCTTTTGATGTCACCATACACTGCAGAGTACCAGAGGGTTTAAATGTTTCATTGCGAGTGCATTTCTGAGAGCACTTTGAGAGAAACACCTTCTTCTTTCATCACAGTTGCAATCTGCACCTGCATATCTTCTAGGTAACTGGAGGCAAGTCTGGGTGAGATGGAAAGAGATGGTGGGTAATGTGACACAGGCAGTTACCTTTTGATGGATTCACAGCCATCCAGGGCAACTCTTTTCCCATGGCATTGTCCTTAACTTTGCTACATTATTTCTTCATATAAACCCAAATAAAATAACTTAATCACCCTCTTTCTGATCAGAAATCAACATGAGAAAAATCCATCTGTAAATTTATTCTTTTATTTTAAGTGCTCTGCATATGTTTTTTGGGGATGGGCCAATACAAGTAATGAGGTTTTTTCCATCATTGCTATTTCTGTCTCTTGTGCTACTGTGCAAAGCCAAATTCCTGCAGGTCCTTGGCACTGGGGACCCATCTGTCCCTGCTGCTGTCCCTGCAGGGCTGTGGGCGCCGGGAGCAGGGACAGTGCAGACCTCTGCTCCTGCAGCTCACCCATCTTGTCCTCCCTGGAGAAGGTACTCAGGGACCAAACTGCTTCATCCTCTCACCTCTTTCCTACTGAATAGGAGGAGCTTGGGAACCAAGACACCCTCTTACCCTGTGAAACCACTCAAATAGAGTGGAGAAGTATCAGACAGCATGTTGCTATAAAATATATATATAAATATGCTTGAAATATACTTGTAAAATCCATAAATCCCCAGCAGGGACTCTTGCACTCCTTTCCACGCTCTCTTGAATTTTGCTATGAGCCATGATTGCCTCTCCAGGAGCTTTTCTTCCCCGATATCCTGATTCAGATTCTTTGCAAGTCCTTTTTGGAGACTTCAAGGAACTGAGTGTTGATTCTCTACAGCATGATACAGGGAAATGTTTTGCTAGGCTTGGATTTATTGTACACTGTGCCACCAGGACTTACTGGTGACAAGTCATTTGCTGTGTCAAAGCCTCCTTGGGCAATAAGCATTGTCACAGAGCCTCCAAGGTGACCTGAGGCTGGTGGGATGGTGGGCAAGGAAGCAGACCAGGGGCTTTGCCTCATTCTGCTTCTTTCTACACTCTGTATATAGATAAAATTTAAATATTTTGCCATCCAACTGGGGACTGCAGTATGGAAAACATGGTAGCTGGTGGTAAGAAAGTAAAACACTGGGATGAGTGGGGATTTTTCATCAGGACAGAGTGTCAAAGCCACAGGGATAGTTCAGCACCTGTGAGCTGGCCCCCAGCTCCCTGCTGCAGTCATGCTTCAGCATCCTTTACTCACTGCTTGGGCTTTTGCAAGCAGTGATGTAGCTGCTTCAGCTACGGTGTGTAGCTGATACTTCAGAAAAGCATGGCTGGAAACACAGCCCTTTCTTTTCGTGGGCTGAGTCCACAGCAAGTTTTGGCAAGACCCCATGATGATTCCCCCACAACCCCTGAATTAGTCCCTCAAACTCCCGTCAGTCATACAGGGGTTTTTCTGTCTTCTGTGTAGTGTGGGATATTCCACTCTCATAAACATGGAAAGAAGCTAAATCCAACCAACCTGTCCAAGTAATTTTCTTCCATACCACAGGAAAAAAGTGTGTTATTCAGTGGAAATCACTGTTTCTATAGGAAAGCCCCAGTTCAGGGAGGAAGAGTCTTTTTATTCAGACTTGTGTGCCATGGTTTTGCAAGACTGCAGCTCACATTTCCATTTGCTCAACAAAGCGGCTTTGGTGGTGTAGATAAAATCTCAGAGACATCACATGTGAACTGCAGTGAGGAGTTTCCACCGAGCTATGCACAGTCACACTGCACAATCCGTGCTGGAGGAGCTGGTCTCTTTGAGAGTAACAGGCTCCAAAGGCACCTGGGGGTTTTTAGGTGACTTTTCTCTCTGAGGTCAAGTGTGTCACTTGGCCCAGGAGCAGCAATTCCAAATGCTGGGTTATTTGAAAAAACAACCCTAGCAAAGGGTCTTTTGTCCACTGTTGCCTGTGGCAGAGGTGGATGGTTACCTGTGTAAATCCATCCTTTATTGGCCAGGTTCTAAGAGACCCTTCACTGCAGAGGGCTTTGATGATGGCAAGGAGGGGAGCATCAGTGCCACACCTGGGAGCAGACACCTGGATACTTCACCTGGCTGCCTGAGTTTGGGTTTTGACCACAGAGGAAGGACAGCCACACCAAAGCTATCAGACAGATTAGTCACTGCAATGGGAATTTTTGCTCTGCCAGAGGAGTTTTAGGTTAGGTATTGGGAAAAATCTCTTTATGAAAGGTGGGGATCAGATATTGGAACAGCTTGCCCAGGGAAGTATTGGAGTCGTCATCCCTGGGAGTGTTCAAAAAACATGTATATGTGGTGCTTGGGGATGTACTTTAGTGGTGGGCTTGGCAGTGCTGGATTAATACCACTGGACTCGACCTTTGAGGGCTTTTCCAACCACAGTGATTCTATGAATCTGTGATTTTTAAGATACAACTTTGGGTCAATAAGCAGAAGTGCTGAGGTAGCAGGGACCTGGCATGTGGTGCCATGTCAGCTGATCCTTCCACAGATGTGTGACTCTGCCTGCTGTGAACATAATTCCATTTGGGAAAGTTCTAGAAACTACAAAACCTTCCAAGTTTCCTCTCAGATTTGCTTATGACTAATCCAGATCCTGCTTATTTGGATGCCAACATGATGTCTCAGCCAAGCTATTTGGTTTTCCCCAATGTTTCACCCCAGCCTCCTCTCTGGGACAGTTGCCCATGTGGCAGATCTCTGCCCCATCCTGTCTGCTCCTGGGGCTGTGCCCTCTCTTCAGCCTGGCATCTTTTGCCTTTGGAAAGGATGGGGTTTTTCCTGCTGCTGGGAGCATGGGCAGTGCATAGAAGGGTGCAGAAGCCCCATGGCTCACTTTGGACTGCTGCTTGGCCTGCTGTTGGATGGAAAATAGCACAGCCTTCACTTCCTTTCCCAGGCAAGCCACTGTGCTTGTTCATGGCTGAGAATCAAAGGAGTGGATGGAAATGACCTTTTCTTCTCTTGCCAGCCATTAGGAAATTGAGGCTGAGTTACCCCTGTGCACGAGGCAGAGCAGCCCCTGGGCCAGTGACGGTGCCCAGGGAGGGACAGGGGCTCAGGAACAGCCTCCGCCGGGAAGAGCCCTGCTCCTCTTTGCCTCCAGACCAACAAGCAACTCCTTTCCAAGGCTATGAAATCCCTAAAATCAGCTTCAGGAGCCATTCTGACATGGCTGTGACCGCTGGGGTGTCCCACACGCTGCTAGATGGCCCTAGCCAAAAGCTACAGCAGGGGAAGCACTGAGATGTTTGCTAGGCTGGCTTTTTTTTTTATTTATTTTTATTTTTCCCATCTCCAAGGGCAAGTATGAGCTGGTTGGCACAGGAACCAGCACTGAGATCACTAAACTGATTTAATTTATTTTTTTCCCTCCTTGAAAAATTGTCTAGAAAACAGTCAATCAATGCTGTTGATTGAAGTGAGTTGGAAGCACTGAAATTACAGATGTGAACGATGCAGACTTAATGTCTTTTTTGAAGAAAACAGTACTTAGTTTTAAAAGTGGAAAGAATATTTTTTAATTTGTGGTAAGATTCTTTACAGTGATGGAGAAAAAAAGACAAATATATCAGAACCCCTTTTGAAATGTTAAATATACTTTATTTAGTATCTCCAGTTGCCATAGACTAGGATTTTTTTCCTTTTTCTTTTTAACTTCCTCTCAGGGAATTTTGTTCCATTTGATGCCCAAGAGATGATAACAACTGATACTTAAGATAAAGATGTGACTGGGAGGAGAACGAAGGGTGTAGCTGGATACTCTCTTAGTTGAGGGGTTTTTTGTTGGCAAGGGCAGCGTTACATGGGATCATGGCTGGGGGTGAGAGGCTGGGCTCAGCTCTCTCAGGTAGGAGGGGAGATGGCTGGGGTGAGGTTGCTGTGGGAAAAATTCACCACCACCACAGTTCTGTCACCAAAACTGCAGGAAAAACAAAACCCCACCAACAACACTTTTAATGTCAGAGAGTCAAGGCATTACTTTATTCTGGCCCATATAATATACATAGCCCAGGTGTGCAGATAGAATCATTCCATGACAGGTGTTTTTGCAGGATTTCCCCTCAAACTTTATACATTCAAACCCCATAGAGATACACTGTTTCAAAGTTCATTGGTCGAGAGTTGAGAAACACATAGTATTCAGATTTCAACTGGACCAGAATTTCTTTGCCACCACTGTTAATTAGATCTTCATTGTTGGATTTTCTTATCAGTCATTTCCGGACCAGATGTCTTCAACTTTGCAAGAGGTGGCATCTGACGGTAGATGTTCCATAGATGGCCACTGCTGTTCCATTGATGTTTCCTTTAAGTCCTTTTATCTTTCTGGGTATCTCTTTGGGCTGCTCCCTGTCTGTTACTATGTTAAGCCCATCCCCTTAGAGTGATGCTACATCTCCCAAAAAACCGAAAGAAAATTCCTTTCTCCAAGGCACAGTCAAGTCAAGCCTAACTAGGGAGACAAAAATTTTAAATTTATATTGTTTCTAACTGTTCCGTCTTTAACTGCTTCTCCCACCACGGGCGAGCCTCTGCTCGTAGAGCAGCTGCTGAACCGGGACCGGATCAGCCCCGCGCCTCCCTGCAAAGGGCCCTCACCAAGCACTGGGGCGCCGCAGGGGCCCGAGCCCCTCTGCGGGAGCCAGGCTG
>VXBS01010439.1:0-10262 GCA_013400255.1 Sitta europaea
ATAGCAAAAATATGAGGGGAAATACCAGTTTAATAGCAAAAATCTGAATGGAAATTGCAGTTTAAGAGTAAAAATCCGAGGAAAAATGTTCATTTTACATAAAAATTTAAGGGTAAATAACAGTTTTACAGTAAAAATCTGAGGGGAAATGTCAGTTTTAGAGGTAAAATCTGAGGGGAAATGGCAGGTTTATATCAAAATTTAAGGGTAAATAACAGCTTAAGAGCAAAAATCTGAGGGGAAGTATCAGTTTTATATAAAAATCTGAGGGGAAATAACAGTTTAATAGCAAAAATCTGAGGGGAAATGTCTATTTTACATAAAAATTTAAGGGTAAACAGCAGTTTTATGTAAAAATCTGAGGGGAAATGTCAGGTTTAGAGTAAAAATCTGATGGAAAATAGCAATTTAAGAGTAAAAATCCAAGGGAAAACGTCAGGTTTAGAGTAAAAATCTGAGGGGAAATATCAGTTTTATATAACAATCGGAGGGGAAATATCAGTTTTAGAGTAAAAATCTGAGGGTAAATGTGAGTTTTACATAAAAATCTAAGGGTAAATGTGAGTTTTACATAAAAAACTAAGGGTAAATAGCAATTTAATAGCAAAATTCTGAGGGAAACACTATTTTTAGAGTAAAAATCTGACAGGAAATATCAGTTTTAGAGTAAAAATCTGAGGGTAAACGCCAGTTTTACATAAAAATCTAATTGTAAATGTGAGTTTTACATAAAAATCTAAGGGTAACTATCAGTTTTACATAAAAATCTAAGGGTAAATGCCAGTTTTACATAAAAATAGCAATTTAATAGCAAAATTCTGAGGGAAACACCACTTTTAGAGCAAAAATCTGAGGGTAAATGTGAGTTTTACATAAAAATCTAAGGGTAAATGCCAGTTTAACATAAAAATCTAAGGGTAAATGTGAGTTTTATATAAAAACCTAAGAGTAAATATCAATTTAACAGCAAAACCACACCACTTTCAGAGTAAAAACCCGTGGAAACCCCTCAGCCCGAGCGCAAAAACCTCTCCGTTAATCCCCAGCGAGCAAACAAAAAAAACCTTTAAAAATCAATAACTCCTTAAAAACCCCCCCAGAGAGGTGGAGGAGGAGCTGCAGCGTGGTTTTTGGGGCACAGTAATTTTATTTTTTTTTAATTTTCGGCAGCCTGACCTCGTCGCCGATGTAGTCGTGCAGCATGCGGATGACGGAGGCGCCCTTGCTGTAGGAAATGGCGTCGAAGATCTCGTCCACCTCGGAGGGGTGGCCCACGCTGACCTGCCAGCAGAAGGGGGAAACAAAAGGTATTTTATTTTTATAAGGTATTTGAATGAGAAGAGATTGGTAAAATGGGAGGGGTTTGGGCGCGGTTGGGTTTTACGGGTGGAAATTGGAGGGAAAAATCGGTTTTAGAGGTGAATATCGGAGGGAAAATCAGTTTTAGAGGTGGAAAATTGGAGGGAAAATATCCATTTTAAGGTTGAAAATCAGTTTTAGAGGTGAAAATTGGAGGGAAAATCAGTTTTAGAGGTGGAAAATGGGAGGGAAAATCAGTTTTAGAGGTGGAAAATGGGAGGGAAAATCAGTTTTAGAGGTGGAAAATGGGAGGGAAAATCAGTTTTAGAGGTGGAAAATGGGAGGGAAAATCAGTTTTAAAGGTGGAAAATGGGAGGGAAAAATCGGTTTTAGAGGTGGAAAATGGGAGGGAAAATCAGTATTAGAAGTGAAAATCTGAGGGAAAAATCTGAGGGAAAATCGGTTTTAGAGGTGGAAAATGTGAGGGACGATGTCCATTTTAACGTTGAAAATCTGAGGGAAAATCAGTTTTAGAGGTGGAAATCAGAGGGGAAAGCAGGTTTAGATGTGAAAAATGGGAGGGAAAATTGGTTTTAGAGCTGAAAATTGGAGGGAAAATCAGTTTTAGAGGTGGAAAATGGGATGGAAAAATCAGTTTTAAAGGTGGAAAATGGGAGGGAAAATTGGTTTTAGAGGTGGAAATTGAAGGGAAAATCAGTTTTAGAGTTGAATTACTGAGGGAAATGGCAGTTTGAGAGGTGGGAATCGGAGGGAAAATCAGTTTTAGAGGTGAAAATTGGAGGGAAAATCGGTTTTAGAGGTGGAAAATGGGAGGGAAAATCAGTTTTAGAGGTGAAAATTGGAGGGAAAATCAGTTTTAGAGGTGAAAATTGGAGGGAAAATCAGTTTTAGAGGTGGAAAACGGGAGGGAAAATATCCATTTTAAGGTTGAAAATCAGTTTTAGAGGTGAAAATTGGAGGGAAAATCAGTTTTAGAGGTGGAAAATGGGAGGGAAAATCGGTTTTAGAGGTGGAAAATGGGAGGGAAAATGTCAGTTTTAGGGATTCTTCCTCCCTAAGAATCCACTGCTGGATTGTCTGAGGGGAATCTCTGCCCCCAGACAATGAAAATTCCCCAGGTACGGCTGGGTCAGGGCTGGTTTGGAAGTTAAGCCTGGTTTAAGTTACATTCTGGTGCTGGATGGGATAAATTTGGGGATCTTCCTTCCATCCTTTGCTTCCCAAAAGCAGAGAAACCCAGGGGGAAATTGTTAAATCCAGGGACAGTGAGTGAGTAAATCACTATAAAATGTCCAGCTGGGCAAGGCCATTGCTCAAAAATTATTTCAGCAAATATTAAAATCCTGAGGAATTAGATCTCTAGGCATTAGATCCCTGGGAATTCAAACCCTGAGGAATTCCAAGGGATTTTTTGGGGGGCACAGCCCCTCAGGGAGAGCAGAACCCACAGAGAGCAGAACCCAACTCCGGATTCCGCTTCGCTCAGCGATCGCCGCAAAATTCCCGTTTTAATTACAGGAAAAATGATAAAAAAAAGGATTAAAACTGGGATTGACCTCAATGGGGTGGCTGTTGTCTAAGGCATCGAGCTCCTGGGCCCGAGTGTAGAATTGTTAAATCCAGGGACAGTGAGTGAGATGCTCACAGTAAATCACTATAAAATACCTGGCTGGGCAAGGCCATTGCTCAGAAATTATTTCACTAAATATTAGAATGCTGAGGATTTAGATCTCTAGGAATTAGATCCCTGGGAATTCAAACCCTGAGGAATTCCAAGGGATGTTTTTCACAGGCCCTCAGGGAGAGCAGAACCCACAGAGCGCGGCCCCGGATTCCGCTTCACTCAGCGACCGCCGCAAAATAAAAAATTCCCGTTTTAATTACAGGAAAAATGATAAAAAAAAGGATTAAAAGTGGGATTGACCTCGATGGGGTGGCTGTTGTCTAAGGCATCGAGCTCCTGGGCCCGAGTGTAGTCAGCAGACACGAACTGGGTCCAGATGTCGTACTCGGGGAAGCAGTGATCCACGCACAGGTACTCGATCCACGAGGCGAAGCCCTCGTTGAGCCACAGGTGTGTCCACCACTCCTGCAGGGACACACAGTGAAACACCAAACCCCAGCGACCTGGGCAGCATGGGGCTGCCTAGGATGATATTTATTGTAATTGTATCAATAGAATTGATAAATAAAGGGGATTTTGAAGAGTTAGTACCATAAGCTACCAATTAAATATTAAATTGATTTTTTTGACACAGCGTGCTGCTGTGGAGGAGCATCCAAACCCAGATTTTGGGCAGGACAGGGATTAGATCTGAATAAAAAATGGGATTTGAGAGGGTTTAGGTACCCATAAACCACCATTTAAAAATTGAATTAAATCTTTTAACACAGCGAGCTGCTATGGAGGGGCAACCAAACACAGGCTAGGAAGCAGACTGAAATAAAAAATGGGATTTTGGAGGGTTTAGGTACCATAAGCTATCATTTAAAAATTACATTAATTGTTTTATCACAGCATGCTGCTATGGAGGAGCACCAAACCCAGATTTTGGGCAGGACAGGAAGCAGATTGAAATAAAAAATTGGATTTGGGAGGGTTTAGGTACCCATAACCCACCATTTAAATATTGAATTAAACTTTTTAACATAACGAGCTGCTATGGAGGGGCAACCAAACACAGGCTAGGAGGCAGATTGAAATAAAAAACTGGATTTTGAAGATTCAACTACCATAACCCACCATTTAAATATTGAATTAAATCTTTTAACACAGCGAGCTGCTATGGAGGAGCACCAAAACTCAGATTTTGGGCAGGATAAGAAGCAGACTGAAATAAAAAATGGGATTTTGGAGGCTTTAGGTACCATAACCCACCATTTAAATATTGAATTAAATCTTTTAACACAGCGAGCTGCTATGGAGGAGCACCAAAACTCAGATTTTGGGCAGGATAAGAAGCAGACTGAAATAAAAAATGGGATTTTGGAGGCTTTAGGTACCATAACCCACCATTTAAATATTGAATTAATTCCTTTATCCCAGCGTGCTGTGTTTTAGGGCACCCAAACCCAGATTTTGGGCAGGCCAGGGAGCAGATGTGAATAAAAGGTGGGATTTGGGAGGGGTTAGGTACCATGGTGACGAGGTTTCCAAACCACTGGTGAGCCAGCTCGTGCCCCACCACCAGAGCCACCCACTGGCGCGACGACGAGCAGGAATTTTTGGGGTCGATGAGCAAAGCAGTCTCCCTGTGATGGAGAGAAAACCACAACTCAGCAAGGTGGGCAAGAAAAAAAACAAACCAAACCACAACCCAAAGGAGGTGAAATTACCTAAGCAAGCTAAAAAAAAAAAAGTGAGGAAAAAAAAAAAAAATAATCCAACCCCAAAAATTTCTTTTCGCTGGAGCCATGAAATTTGTCAGGTGAGTTCCACAGGTGCTGGAATGCTTTGGAGCAGGAATTGGTTTAGGGCATGCAAGAAGTGGGGAAAAAAACCAGGCAGAAGGAGGGAAATGTAGTTTTTAACTGATCCAAATGCTGGCCTAGGTATTTTTGGGAAGCTCTGTGCTCTGGGGTGGGCACAGATCCCATCCCCCCCTGAGATCCCAAAGGAATTCTGGCTCTTCCAAGAGCTGCCAACACCAATTTCTCCACTGTGAAGCTCCCAGCACTAATCAGGGACCTCTGGAATTCTGCAACTCCACGAGGATGGTGCCTGCAGGTCCCCAAAAGGGGCAGAGCAAACTCAGCAAAAAGGGGCAAAAATTCACAGCTCCACCCCCAAAATTCTTCTCAACCTGGATAAATGTATTTTTTTTTTTTTTCCTCACAAGGAATAAAATATCAAATTCCATCAGAATTGCAATAAACAGGGAAAAATTTGAAACCTGGGCTCGAAATTTTTTCCTTTCTTTTCAATTTTTTTCGTTTTTTCTTTTTTTAAAGCCGAATTCAAAGCTGAGCAGAAAAAAAAAAAAACCAACTTATTTCAGGATTTCAAGTCCAAAGCTTCCAAGTTGTTCAAAATTCAGGGAAATCCTCCTGACCACCAAATTAACATCAAGCAAAAGTGCAAAAGCTTGATCAGAAGAAGGAAAAAAAAATAAAACTGCAAAGGAAGGCGAGTTAATATTTTTGATTTTCCCATCTCCATGCCCTTACCCTGAGGCTGCCAAATTTACCCACGAGGTCAAAGCTGTGTCAGGAAATTTTACAGGGGGGGAAAAAAGGGGCCAAGAAGGTTTTGTCAACCTCAAACCCTCAGCCAGTGGCTGCTTCTTTTGCCTTCCAAAATCAGCCAAAGGGAAATAAAAAAACTGGAATTTCTCTGGGTCTGATTTGGGATGACACCCAGCAATTAGAGCTGCCTCAAATGAATCCAATTAACTCCAAGAATTAGTGAACAAAGAGGGGGAAAGACAGGATTTTAACATCATACCTATAAGTAACAAGGCCCCAGTTCTCCATGGCACCTTTATAAAATAAATACAAAGGTTTATTGATATTGATCCACGCCTCTTCCTAAAGGTTTCATTTTATTTATTTTTATTTTATTAGCCAAAAAAAAAAATGCAACTAAAATACAATTTCAGCAATAAAGCGAGTTACTTTACCAGCAGCAAAGTCTGCAATAGCTATGAGATCAATTTTAGGAAGAGGGTAAGGAACATTGAAGTAGTCCTTATAAAAAGGCAGAGTTTTAGCAGCAACCTGGAAGAAAGGAGAGAAAATTTTGGGTTAACCTGGAACTGAGCAACACCTGGGAAACTGGGAGTGAAATGAAGGAATTAGGATTGGAAGGAAGGAATTATGAAATTGGGAAATTAGGGGTGAAATTGGGAAATTAGGGGTGAAGCTAAAAATTTGTGACTGAAATTTGGAAATGGGGGCTGAAACTTAAGAGTTTATGACTGAAACTAGGGAATTGTGACTGAAACTCAAAAAATCCAAAAAAACCCCAAGACACAGAGATTTTTATGAGTGACCAGATCCCAAACCTCACAAATCCAACCCAGATTTACCTCTAGGGTGAACCTGCCCGGCTCAGCCTGGCCCAGGGGCGTGTACACGCGCACCAGCACCGTGTGCACATCTACAACCCACAAAACACCCCAAACCACCCCAAAACCCAGAGATTTTTGTGACTGACCAACCCCCAATCCCCCAGATTTACCTCCAGGGCGAGCCTGCCCTGCTCAGCCTGGCCCAGGGGTGTATACACGTGCACCAGCACCACGTGCATGACTGCACCCCACAAAACACCCCAGAAAAAACCCAAAAGACCCCAAAATTCACAGATTGATGTGAGTGACCAGATCCCAAACCCCCAAACTTTACCCCAGGGCAAACCTGCCCTGCTCAGCCTTGCCCACGGGTGTGTGCACATCTACAACCCAAAAAGACCCAATAAAAAAACCCCAAAAAGACCCCAAAACTCAGAGATTTTTATGAATGAGCAGATCCAAACCCCTCAAACCTCACCTCCAGGGCGAACCTGCCCTGCCCAGCCTTGCCCACGGGCGTGTACACGCGCACCAGCACCGAGAGCATGACAACACCCCNGGGGTGTGTACATGTGCACCAGCACCGTGTGCACATCTACAACCCACAAAACACCCCAAACCACCCCAAAACCCAGAGATTTTTGTGAATGACCAGATCCTAAACCTCAAAATCCAACCCAGATTTACCTCCAGGGCGAACCTGCCCTGCCCAGCCTTGCCCACGGGCGTGTACACGCGCACCAGCACCGAGAGCATGACAACACCCCAAAAACACCACGAAAAACCCAAAAAAGACCCCAAAATTCACAGATTGATGTGAGTGACCAGATCCCAAACCCCTCAAACCTCACCTCCAGGGCGAACCTGCCCTGCTCGGCCTGGCCCACGGGCGTGTACACACGCACCAGCACTGTGTGCATGACTGCACCCCACAAAAACCCAATTAAAAACCCCCAAAAAGACCCCAAAACTCAGAGATTTTTCTGAATGACCAATCCCCCAAACTTGACCTCCAGGGTGAACCTGCCCTGCTCGGCCTGGCCCACGGGCGTGTACACACGCACCAGCACTGTGTGCATGACTGCACCCCACAAAACACCCCAAAAACACCACAGAAAAAACCCAAAAGACCCCAAAACCCAGAGATTTTTATGAATTCCCAGACCCCAAACCCCTCAAACCTCACCTCCAGGGCGAACCTGCCCTGCTCAGCCTTGCCCACGGGCGTGTACACGCGCACCAGCACCGTGTGAATGACTACACCTCACAAAACACCCCAAAAACACCATGAAAAACCCAAAAAAGACCCCAAAACTCCCAGATTGATGTGAGTGACCAGATCCCAATCCCCCAGATTTACCTCCAGGGCGAACCTGCCCTGCTCAGCCTTGCCCACGGGCGTGTACACGCGCACCAGCACGCCGTCCTGCGAGCGCGCCTCCACGAAGTCGTACTCGCCCACCACGAAGGCCACCAGGTAGGTGGACATGACGGGCGAGCGCGCGAACTTCACCTCCACCAGGCTCTCGTCGTCGGGATACGGCCGCCGCTCCAGCACGTTCTGGGGGAGGGCAGGGGGGCAGGCTGAGAGACTGCGGCTCCAAAATCGGGATTTTTTACCCAAATGTTGGGTTTGTACAATGGGAGGAGCTTTGGAGTGTTTGGGTTTTGAACTTGAGCTCTGGCCAGACTTCAAATCTCAATTTTGTGTCAGAATTTCCACAGAGAGAGAGCAGGAGAGTTTGCAGTTTGGCAGGCAGAGCATTTGAGGTTTGGGGCTCCAAAATTGGGATTTTTTACCCAAATGTTTTTTTTTACAATGGGAGGAGCTTTGGAGCATTTCGGTTTCGAACTTGAGCTCCGGCAGAAACTCAAATCTCAATTTTGTCCAATCAGGGAGAGCAGAGGGAGGGGAATTTTGGGGTTGGCAGGCAGAGAAACTGGGGGTTGGGGCTCCCAAAATCGGGATTTTTTACCCCAATTTTGGGTTTGTACAATGGGAGGAGCTTTGGAGCATTTCGGTTTCGAACTGGAGCTCCGGCAGAAACTCAAATCTCAATTTTGTCCAATCAGGGAGAGCAGAGGGAGGGGAATTTTGGGGTTGGCAGGCAGAGAAACTGGGGGTTGGGGCTCCCAAAATCGGGATATTTTACCCCAATTTTGGGTTTGTACAATGGGAGGAGCTTTGGAGCATTTCGGTTTCGAACTGGAGCTCCGGCAGAAACTCAAATCTCAATTTTGTGTCAGAATTTCCAGACAGAGAAAGAGAGAGAGAGAACAAAGGGCATGGGGGTTTGGGGCTCCAAAATCTGAATTTTTTTACCCAAATGTTTTTTTTTACAATGGGAGGAACTTTGGAGTGTTTCAGTTTTGAACTTGAGCTCTGGCCAGACTTCAAATCTCAATTTTGTGTCAGAATTTCCACAGAGAGAGAGCAGGAGAGTTTGCAGTTTGGCAGGCAGAGCATTTGGGGCTCCAAAATTGGGATTTTTAACCCAAATGTTGGTTTTTTACAACTCAAGCAACTTTGGAGTAAAATACTATCTAAATAGCATAGAATAAAATAAATAAAAAAAATAATTTCTTTATCTCTATCATTATATTCATTATATTCAGGTTATTTATAATTATAATCACATTATTGATTTCTTTAATATTAATTCTTTAATTTTTAAAGATATTTGGTCCCAACTCACCATGTTGGACAAAGCCACTCTGTCTTTGGGCACCACCAGGGAAATGTCAAAGGTGGCTTTGATGGCGGGCTCGTCCCAGCAGGGGAACGCCCGGCGCGCATCCGTGGCCTGGAAAACAGAGAATCCCCCAAAAATGGAAAAAAGGATTGCCAAAAAAACCCTGAAATTTAATTTATTGTAAAAAAAAAAGCACTGAAATTTAATTTATTGTAAAAAAAAAAAAAAAGCGGAAATTTAATTTTTTGAAAAAAAAAAAAAAAAAAATTAAATTTTTTTTTTTTTCCGGAGAACATTTCTGATACAAAACTCGCTTTGAGGAGGGGGGAAAGAGGTTTAGAAAAAAAATAAAATTTTGGAAAAATGAGATTTTTTAAAAGCTACCTCGCTGCCCTCACAGTCTCTGGACAGCCTGGACGGCAGAGCCAAAAGAANAAAAGCAGAAATTTAATTTACTGTCAAAAAAAAAAGCGGAAATTTAATTTATTGGAAAAAAAAAATCAGAAATTTAATTTATTGTCAAAAAAACCCCAGAAATTTAATTTATTGTCAAAAAAAATCAGAAATTTAATTTATTGTCAAAAAAAACCCCCTGAAATTTAATTTATTGTCAAAAAAAACCACTGAAATTTATTGTAAAAAAGACCCTGAAATTTAATTTATTGTCAAAAAAAAAGCAGAACTTTAATTTATTGTCAAAAAAAAACCCCAGAAATTTAATTTATTGTCAAAAAAAAACCCAGAAATTTAATTTATTGTCAAAAAAAAATCAGAAATTTAATTTATTGTCAAAAAAAACTCAGAAATTTAATTTATTGTCAAAAAAAAAATCAGAAATTTAATTTACTGTAAAAAAAAATCAGAAATTTAATTTATTGTCAAAAAAAATCAGAAATTTAATTTGTCAAAAAAAAATCAGAAATTTAATTTATTGTCAAAAAACCCCTGAAATTTAATTTATTGTGAAGAAAAAACAAAATTCAATTTATCGCCAAAACCCCAGAAATCCAATTTATTGCTAAAACCCCGAAATTCAATTTATCACCAAAAATCCAATTTACTGGTAAAACCCCGAAATTCAATTTCTCGCCAAAAAACCCAAGAATTGAAAACAAAAATAAACTACAATTCGAAGTGAAAACTAAAAATGAAAGTAAAACGAGAATAAAAATAAACTACAAATAAACTAAAATTAGAATTAAAAATGAAAATGAAGATGAAAGTGGAGCGGAGAAGCGGG
>VXBS01010451.1:0-23311 GCA_013400255.1 Sitta europaea
CGGCCCGGCCCGCATCGCCTGCCCGTCTGCCGGGGCTGCAACCGGAGCGCTTCGGGCGGCCCCCGCCGGCCGCCAGAGCCAGGGTGCCATCTCCGGCTCCGGAGGATCCAAAAATAAAGAAACTAGGACTCTCTTGTATCTTCATCTGCAGTTAAACATTGGAGGTAGAAGGAATTCTTCTTGATGTCCAAACTAAATTCCCTCTCGCTCAGCTTTGTCACTAGGTTCTCTTGTCCTGTCGCTGGTTGTCTGGGGGTACAGGCGGACCCCCACCCAGCTAGTCTCCTTTCAGGTGGTTGTAGAGAGTACTAAAGTCCCTTTTCCTCCAGGCTAAACGCCCTCAGCTCCTTCTCATAGGACTTATAGCTCCAGACCCTTCACCAGCTCCATTGCCCTTCTCTGGACATGCTCCAGCATCTCATTGTTTTTCTTGAATTGAGGGGCCCAAAACTGGACACAGCACTCAAGGTGTGGCCTCACGTGTGTGGAGTACAAGAGAATTACTTCCCTAGTCCTGCTGTTCACACTGATACATTTTAGCATGTTTCCTCCATCCATCCATCCATCCATCCATCCACCCACCCACCCACCAAATGTCATTTGAAAGAATGTAGGAAGAGGTCACAGCTCAGCTCTGGCTCATTCTATTATTTTTACATGGTGCACAAAAGCCAAGGAGAGCACAGGTTACTAACAAGTTAGCTCGTGGGGACGCCCAGGAGGGAGGTGAGTGGCCCCTGAATGGAGGAAAGATGCTGAAGTGGGGAATCAGTGAGGCACAGACAGCCACACTCGTCTGGATGCCTCCAGCCAACTGTGCATGACCTGCAGAGGACTGCTGCCAAGAACCAGCTGAGTCAGTCCCAACACCACTCCAGTGTAAGAATTTTAATTTGCCTGGTGCAGTTCCCTCATGCTGGAGGCTGCCAGCTGAAGCTGCCACTACAATCTGAATTGGGATAGAGAAGCCAGAGAGGCAGTTTGAATTTTTCATTTTTCTTTCTGCATGTCGTTGGTGAAATTCCATTAAGGACTCCCTGCTTCAAAATCACACAGAACTTACAGAGAAGAGGTGTTTTCAATGCATAGTCAAACATGCATAATTTTTCACATTTCCCTTTGCCCACAGTTTAGCACAAAGCTAATGAACCCTGCCACATTTTTTAACCAAGAGACAGAAAATAAGAGTTCCTCTGAGTACCATGCAAACTCAAAGCCCTCTTCACCTAAAAATATTAATTATACTTGGTGAGAACAGGGTGGAAAGCAAGTAGACATTGTCACTAGCACCTTTCAAATTAAATACAGATCTTGACAGGAAAAAAAAATCATAGTTTATTTGCAGTGGATGACATGATTAATCATAANAATTATTTTTATTTATTTTTTATTTTTAAATATTTAAAAAAAATTTAATAGCCAAATCTCATGTCCAGGAAAAGAACACAAAGCTATACCTTGGAAAACAAGGCATACACTGGGAAAACATCAGATTGAAAAACAACTGACTCTGAAAAAGCCATCAGGGCATAAGGTACAGGGAATTGAACAGGAGATCCCAACTTAACACAGTATGTTAAGTGACAAAATGTGACAGTCACCTTGGAAGCACAATCAAGAGTGTAAAAAGAAAGCAGGGATTTTACCTGTATGTAGATCAATGAAAAAGATCAGTAATAGAGGTTTATCTCCTTCCTAAAAGAAGATTACAAATGTCCCCCCTGTGATGGGACTAAGGAAGGCAGGTGCAACACAAGATTTTAGGAAGTCAATCCATGCATTTCATTGCATATTTTTTCTTTTTTTTTTAAACTTTCAAATGCATTCCAGCAGGAAAACATAAGATACTACTAACCTCCTTGCAAATCCATTCCCTCTTCTTCTCCCAGAAGTGAAAAGTGAAGACAAATTCTAATCACAGAATCAAGACAGGCTCTTTCTACAAAGGGATTACTGGCTATTCAAATATTCTATCAAGAGAAAACATAATCAAATTTTATGCTGTTTTCAAGAACTGATGCCTTTCTCTGGCATAAAAAGCTTCACAGAAGGTCAGACTAGATGAAAGGTGCCAAACTCTTACCTTAACTACTAATATAAAGCAGGAAGGGACCTGAATGTCCAGTGTCAGCTGATAAGGGGCTTTATGGAGTTTTTGCCCATAAACAGAGCAATACAAATTTTTACACATGCAATAATCAATCCCCTCAACACACTATTTACACTCATCTTCCTCAGCATGCCAACAATCCAAGAACCTGTAAGATTTCTTCCCACTCAGAATCNAATGTCATTTGAAAGAATGTAGGAAGAGGTCACAGCTCAGCTCTGGCTCATTCTATTATTTTTACATGGTGCACAAAAGCCAAGGAGAGCACAGGTTACTAACAAGTTAGCTCGTGGGGACGCCCAGGAGGGAGGTGAGTGGCCCCTGAATGGAGGAAAGATGCTGAAGTGGGGAATCAGTGAGGCACAGACAGCCACACTCGTCTGGATGCCTCCAGCCAACTGTGCATGACCTGCAGAGGACTGCTGCCAAGAACCAGCTGAGTCAGTCCCAACACCACTCCAGTGTAAGAATTTTAATTTGCCTGGTGCAGTTCCCTCATGCTGGAGGCTGCCAGCTGAAGCTGCCACTACAATCTGAATTGGGATAGAGAAGCCAGAGAGGCAGTTTGAATTTTTCATTTTTCTTTCTGCATGTCGTTGGTGAAATTCCATTAAGGACTCCCTGCTTCAAAATCACACAGAACTTACAGAGAAGAGGTGTTTTCAATGCATAGTCAAACATGCATAATTTTTCACATTTCCCTTTGCCCACAGTTTAGCACAAAGCTAATGAACCCTGCCACATTTTTTAACCAAGAGACAGAAAATAAGAGTTCCTCTGAGTACCATGCAAACTCAAAGCCCTCTTCACCTAAAAATATTAATTATACTTGGTGAGAACAGGGTGGAAAGCAAGTAGACATTGTCACTAGCACCTTTCAAATTAAATACAGATCTTGACAGGAAAAAAAAATCATAGTTTATTTGCAGTGGATGACATGATTAATCATAATCAACCAAAATGCAACCTTTGGAAACAGCAGACTTGGACCACTAAGGACTCTGGAAGAATGATGTTTACTATTGATATTCTTTTAGTATTACGGAATCAGAACAGCACTAAAACCCAAGGGACCAGAAGTGCCTTATGTTGCACCAGTGTTAAAGAAAGATGTGGAGAATCACCATGTTATTTGTAGGCAGAGCAGTCTGAATTATCCAGGGCAAAATACAAGAAAACCCAGCAGGGTAGGAATGGATAGGCTAGAGAGGTTTTACATTTACCTAATTTTTTGTAAGATTATATGTTTTCTTAATCTATAAGTAACAAATAAATAACTCCCCTCACAAATAAAGGGGAGTTGTATTTCAGTAGAGTACTTAGAGCTGCTTTAGGACCATTACCAGGTTTAAGATTATTTCACATTTTCTTCAAATGTGTGTATGTATAAACTCACTGCCAATTGCATTTGTGGGCAACCCAACAGCTGACACTGTGGTGAACAAAAGAAGTGGGCCATCACACAAAAGTTTTGAAGAGATGATAAAGCATACTGTTCAAAACTTTTGTTGTTTTTTAATAAATAATATTTTTATATTATTTTAAAATTATTTTTATTTATTTTTTATTTTTAAATATTTAAAAAAAATTTAATAGCCAAATCTCATGTCCAGGAAAAGAACACAAAGCTATACCTTGGAAAACAAGGCATACACTGGGAAAACATCAGATTGAAAAACAACTGACTCTGAAAAAGCCATCAGGGCATAAGGTACAGGGAATTGAACAGGAGATCCCAACTTAACACAGTATGTTAAGTGACAAAATGTGACAGTCACCTTGGAAGCACAATCAAGAGTGTAAAAAGAAAGCAGGGATTTTACCTGTATGTAGATCAATGAAAAAGATCAGTAATAGAGGTTTATCTCCTTCCTAAAAGAAGATTACAAATGTCCCCCCTGTGATGGGACTAAGGAAGGCAGGTGCAACACAAGATTTTAGGAAGTCAATCCATGCATTTCATTGCATATTTTTTCTTTTTTTTTTAAACTTTCAAATGCATTCCAGCAGGAAAACATAAGATACTACTAACCTCCTTGCAAATCCATTCCCTCTTCTTCTCCCAGAAGTGAAAAGTGAAGACAAATTCTAATCACAGAATCAAGACAGGCTCTTTCTACAAAGGGATTACTGGCTATTCAAATATTCTATCAAGAGAAAACATAATCAAATTTTATGCTGTTTTCAAGAACTGATGCCTTTCTCTGGCATAAAAAGCTTCACAGAAGGTCAGACTAGATGAAAGGTGCCAAACTCTTACCTTAACTACTAATATAAAGCAGGAAGGGACCTGAATGTCCAGTGTCAGCTGATAAGGGGCTTTATGGAGTTTTTGCCCATAAACAGAGCAATACAAATTTTTACACATGCAATAATCAATCCCCTCAACACACTATTTACACTCATCTTCCTCAGCATGCCAACAATCCAAGAACCTGTAAGATTTCTTCCCACTCAGAATCCTAGAAATCATCCTGCTATGACCATTAGTGAGGTACAGCTGCTGCAGAACCAAAAGCCTGAGACAACAGCTAATAAATGTTAGAGCTTTGTAACCTCAGAAAGACTCCTAAACTTCCCCCACCAAAAAAACCTCAAAAGTTCCTGTCACAAATTGTCTAGGAAGAGGTCATATTTCTCTTTGAGTGGTAGTGAAAGACAACACAATACAATTTTACAATAGCACAGTTTATCATTAGAACATATGAATTACGAGCAAATGTCCGCTTGCTATTTTTCTGTAGCTCTTTTTAAAGCAATAGCAGCGATACTGCAGATTTTTAAAATCTCCTTCTAGGTCACAGAGATTTATTTGTATCATTTCCTCTGTTACTAAAAAATCTTTAGGGAAATTATTCCATTCCATGTCACTGCAGCCCATTAGTACCTATGGGCCAGCCAAAAAAGAATATTGCATATGAAACTTTCATCAGGACACACTAACCTCAGCCTGACATAAAAATATATTTTCAATGTTTAGCTACTAAAATACAGTATTACTTGAAATATATCACTTTCTACTGACCTAATTAAGCAACAGTTAAAATGCTAATCTTGTTGCTTTTTCCACTTTCAGTGTTCAAGAACATTATTAATCTACTGTAAATCCTGAAAATAAAGCATAAGTTCACTTCAATAGGCTGATATGCTTACAGAATTTTCTTCCTACAGACTCTCAACCAAGTCATTGTGGAGTGTGCCACTTACAGAAATAACTGGTTAATGATTTTCTGAAGATACCTGCAATAAAACCATGGCAGAGACAGAAAATTTAACAGGCAGATTGGGAAAAAGAAAAATTAGAAAGATCTTAAGGTTTCTGGTTATTATTCTGTCAACTACAACTTAAGACTGGAATTAAGCTGTTGTGCTCTTTAGCTTTAGACAAGACACATATTTACAATACATGTTTTCTAAATGACCACATATCACGGCGGTGTAAAATTCATCATGTTAACAAAGCTGCTACAGTTCTGTATTTGTAAATTTTCTAACCACAGGCTTAAATAGATACTGCTTACCACCTACATTCTGTGGCTGCAGTTTCAGATGATGACTTCATTTAATGCTCTTCTTATGAGTAGAAGGTGTCAATCTAGTTTGTTCCAGGCTTTCCTGAAAACATATCCTTTTAAATGTTTTCTTTATAAAAAAGCATCTCATCCAACCTGCTAGTCTCCAAAACCTTTAGAAGGAAGGGAGACTGGACAACCAATTTCTTATGCCACACATAAGAATAATGTGTGAATAATGAAGCTCTTTGTAATACAAATGCACCCATTCTGGAAGCAGAAAATATTTCAAAAGGGAGGGTTTTTTAAAGATGCTTTGTCTTTCCTTCTGAGAGGCACATCTTAAATACTAAGTGTGTGATACTTTTTAAACCAACCCTCTTCTCTTACTTTTCAACATATGTACACATGGTCCTTCATTAAACAGACCCATATGCTTATTGCTCTGTACTAAATGAAAGAACAGTTAACAGCCTAAAGAATTTTCAGAGTTAATGACCACGGCCTATTTTTTATCATCATAAACATGTGAGCAGTTCTGTAATATGTGAATACAACTGCTCTGTAAATACAACTGTGTTTGCAGGACTGGACCAGAGAAAGGACATTTTAATAGCTGAAATGGGATGCTGTAACCCAGATAGGGCCTAACACTGACAGAGCCACAGCCTGCAACATCAGTCGCGGCAGCATTTAGCACCCTCTGACTGTCCATCATGGAAAGTGAATGAGAGAAACAAGAGCAGCAATGAGGTCTTTGCAAACTCTATTCTTTACTTATTCAATAGCAATTATTAACACTGCTTATATTTGTGATTCTAAAACTAGCCTTTCGGTGCCATGCCAACCATTTTGTCCTCAACAAGCCAATTTCACAGATCCCATCTTGCAAAACCTACCAAAGAACATAAACACACACTTTTTAGTAGAAGTCAGTAATGTGTCACAAGGCACGAGACAAAAACATCAATATATTTAAATAACATATTGTGATTAGGGAAAAAGCTGTAATCAAATGCATAGGGCATTAATGAAACAAATTATTTTTTCCAAAGGAGCAGTAATATCTCTCAAGTAGGACAGTGCTCAAAGTCCCATGACAATTATATAATTATACTTATCTTTGGACAGAGTATTACGTTATATGATATTGGAATTGAACAAGTCTCTTGAGCAAATTGGTATTTTGATACCTATTGCAGTATTTCCATACTGTCCTAGGTAGTTCAGTGAACCATTAGGAAGTGTTGACGGTAACATTCTATCAGATCAAATAATAAACGTGTTCTGTTAATTATTAAATCCATATATCTCCAACAGATTGAACTTAAACACTTGATCTCCACTGGATCAAGCCGATTACTAAAAATAACTATGAATCTGTCTATGATGTAGCAATCTTTCTGCTCCTTTTCAAAAGGAGCTGCTGCAGCAACATTAGGTGAGGCTTAGTGATTATGGCTGAGAAAGGAATAAAGATCACTTGGCAAATTAACCCACAAACCCATGCAGTAGGGCAAACCATGGAAGTCCTTGACTTCTAAACTCCTACTCCTCTCTCTAACTGACATATAAATACCTGCCATGTGGCTTTATATTTATCTTTAGTACCTTTTCAATGTTTTTCCACATGGAAAAGGCTTGTGAGTAATACTTTGGAATTACTGTTAAGTTAAAAATACTCTTATTGACATCAATTATCATTTTAGTTTATGTAAAGAGATAATATGGTAATTAGGCTGTGGAAAACAAAGGATGCTTACAGCACTTCAACAAATGAACTAGCTTCCACATGATCAAGAGAACACAAAAATGTGAAATAAGAGTTGATTTAGGTGCAAAAATAAAGTCCTACACATAAAAGGAATATAAACATTCTCTGACTCATTACAGAACAGTTGCTTAAGACAGACAGAATTTAATAGTCAACATGTGCTCATTCACTGAAGTCATCAGTTTTAGAAACAATGTGTTGCATGCATCTGCTCAGACTGAGTCAGACACCTGGCTATAAACTCCAGCCAAGAAGTTACTATGGCTCTCTCCCTCTCACTGTTTCCTCATCTTGCTTCTAATCAGCTTGTCTGAAGTTATTTGAGTTTCCACATGTAAGAGTTACAGCAGCATTTATTTCTTAAAGGCTTGTAGAGGTGGGGACACTGAAGGAAGGAAACCAGTTAATACTGACCACAGTCATGGTTTAAGCACTATTTAATGCTTCTTATTCCCATAAATCCCACTTCCTTAGCAGTGTGGGACTGAAACACACCACTCCCATCTATTACAGGTTTATAAGGTAGCAAATTTACTGGAGAGGAAGCAGCTTGCACACACATTTCACAACCTTGGTCAACTCCTCATCTCTGAAAATAGCTCTATTCTCAGAAATCCTCTGAGATACTCATCTACTAAGGAAAACTCTTCCTTAACACATCAAGTGAACTCCCAGTTCTGTACCTTGTATTATTTCTAACAGTAAAAGATTATCAGAATTTACAGTAAAGTCACAAAAGACCACTTCCAAAGAGAATGATAACTTCTGCAGCTTGTTCTGGATTTCACATTTTTATTGCAAGTACATGATAGGTACCCATTTTGGCCAGAACTTGCAGCATTATGCTTGCTTTCTTTTTAACATTTAAATACACATCCAGGTCAATATGTCGGAATACTCAGGAGTAGATACCTTCCATGAAAACACTGCATGAAAGGATGCAGCAGGTACCATCTTCTTTAGTCTGTGTATTGTGTGGAGTGCTGATGAACCCCAGATTCCCATGACTAGGTCTCTTGATGAGGACTTCAGTATCCCTTCCTTCCTCTGAATCTTGCCCTGGTATCCAACTGAAAATTGAAGACAACACATTAAGAGCAAGTATTTTCCAAAAGAAGTATTGTAGAGGGTTTGTGCTACCTTGGCATTTTGTAACATCAGAACAAAGGCTAGGATAAAGCAGAAGAAAACTGGTGAGGTAGCCAACAAGCCACAGGGAATTCTGATGAAAAGAGGCATTATATGATCTTAAACATCACACAAAACTAAAATTATGTGATAAACTTCCCCTGCATTCTGAAATAAACAACATAAATGATACAACAGCATAGTAGGATGGAACCCAGGCAAAACAAGGTAGTGTAAATCTGCTTAGATCAGTTTTGCAAACATAACTGATATACTGAAGGAGGAAAATTGAGAAGTGGTAGTCACTACAAATGTCTGTGAGGAGATGGGTAATTTAAATACACAAAGTTTCTGGAAAAAATAGAAATAAATCAGAAAAAACAGAAACAATATTCGGCTTGTAAAATCTGCAAGCTTATCCTTAGCAATTACAGAAAAACCATTTAATGAAAGGCTAAAGGTAATAGTAAACCTAAAATAAAAGCCACAGTGCAGTACCTAAAGAAGCTAAACTGCAAGTTCTTTCCCAATGCAGCAGAAAAACATATTTTGATCTTGGGAGAATTCTGAATTTAGATAGCCGGTCTTAAAGATGGTAGTGTCAGATTGCAACTCAGTCATATTCTGATATTAGACAGAGGAGGTTTCTTTTACCACCATTAACTAACCTTCTTCCAGAATTCAGAACTGCAGCAAAATTTGTAAACAGCTAGACTCATGATGACACAGCTTGTCCAATCACCAAGCAACTTTCACTTTAAACCCTGGCCCTGCTTCAACATCTAAAGTGTACTAAAGTTACTCCTCTGATTAGAATTTCTCTTCCCTTGAAAAAAACCCAGCATATAGGAAAACCCCCTGATGATTTTAGCATACTGTAAATTATATCTGTATTTAGTGTCTAATTTGGTTTTGGACACTCTTTAAATTTCACTATTGTAACAAATAACCAGTTTGACTGAACATGATAATTGAAATTTACAGAATTAACAGGACAAGAAAAACTTCACTCATCAGCCTTAAAACTGGAAGAGTTAAATAAAATCATTTAAGAGCCAGACTTCTTCCTGCATAACTGGAGGCCTTTAGCTAGAAACTTAGTTTCATCAGGCTCCCTTAACAATCCACAGACAGAAAAATACAAGCACATCATCTGGAGACACATATGTTGCTACTGCAGCTTTATATAGGTATTTCTAACTTTAACATACAACATCTTCCCATACACAGAAATAATAATTTGTCACTTTATGAATTAATATGGCTCATATAGAAGAGGTACAAAAAGCTGCTACGACTAATACAAAATTGCAGAAAAATTAAAAGTACCATTTCAGCTGTACACTCTTCATCAGATAAAAATTAAAATGAGCCCTGCACTTCTCATGTTTGGAAAGTTTTAATCTTTACCACAACTTAAATATGCTTTAAATGTTATGGAACCACAAGCAGAAAAAAGGACAAGGAAATCCTATCAAAATACGGAAAACTTTATCTAACTACATTCCAAAAAATGACTTGTCATTTCTATATGGGATAGTTCATTACATAAAAAAACAAACTGTTATTTTTCATGAATTCTAGTACTTCAAGAAAATTAATGACTCAACATGAATTCAATGCAAGATCCTGCTTCAACAATGAAAGCCTCACTTCATTTAAATGTTCTCTATGTAGATGTTTTTCAAAGACCTTACAGGCTTTGTTTTTCAACGACTTTACGGATAGCTTGTTGATATTTTATTTTACAATTATCTAATCTACCAATATTTTTAACTCAAAACTTTACTAAAAACAATAGTGAAAATACCTACCTCACTTACCTGTGACATTCTAGGCCTAACTCAATTTAAACATGTGTTTTTCCAATTTTTCCTACTCTATACTTCTTCTTCTTGAGAACTGAGTACAACACCCATAGTTTAATCAGGATTCAAAGGCAAGAACTGTTCTGTTTAATGACCTTACTGAAATAACATGTTTTTCTTAAAAAGAGGGGGAAAAGGACAGGAAACTTCCAGGCCAGTAGCAGAAGACACACCACACTTACCATCGATCTTTTGCATGCAAAGAATGTCACTTGCAAACTTCTACAGTGCCCTTCCCTCAAGCATTGTTTAGGGCTTTTGTTTTCCTAGTAAATGAAAAAAGAAAGGATTAAAAATTTGATTTCTGCAGCTCGTGGAAGAGACATCGAAACACTTTACGGAATCATAGAACATAATCACCAAATATTCTGAGTTGGAAAGCACCCGCAAGGATTGTCTAGTCCAACTCTCAAGGGAAGGGCACCACAGGGATCGGACCCAGGACCCCGGCGTTATGAGCACCACGCTCTGGCCAACTGAGTAATCTGGGCTGGAATGGGCCTTTGAGGTTCTTTTGCTTCCAACTCCAGAGAATCTCATTGGGGATTTCACTTCGGTACGGTGACCTGTGCTCTCCTCTGGAGCTGCAATTCCCTAAGCTGCTGCGAACAAGAGGCAAGAGGCCGTAAAAGGGCGACCTGCGGGTCCGTGGCCCGGGAGGGCAGCCGCGCTCACCTGCAGGACGCAGGAGCTCTCCAGCAGGCACTGCCGCAGGTCCTCCCTCACGCCGCTGCAGGCGCGCCCGTCCTCCTCCTTATCCTCGTAGTACTTNCGGGCCGCTCCTAAGTCGTGGAATCGTACACTGTTAAGGGCTGGAAGAGACCATTCAGCTCATCTGGTTCCCGCTCCCCCGCCGTGGGCAGGGATACCTCCCGCTAGACCAGGTTGTTCTAAGGCCCGTCCAACCTGGCCTTGAATGCTGCCAGGGTTGTGGCCCACAACCTCCCTGGGCAGCCTGTAACAATGCTTCAGCCCCCACCTCCCCACCCCCATGTAGAGAATTTCTTCCTTGTATCTAACCTAAATTTCCCGTTTCAGTTTGTACCCGTTACTCCTTGTCCTGTCACTGCAGTTCCTGATGAAGTGTCCCAGCTTCCTTGTTTTCCCCCTTCAGATACTGGGAGGCGCTGGGAGGTCTCCATGCAACCTTCTCTTCCCCAAGCTGAACTGTGCCAGCTTTCTCAGCCTGTCTTCATAAGGGAGGTTCTCCAGCCCTCTTACCAGTTCCATGGCCTCCTCTGGACTGGCTCCAACAAATGTCATTGTTTATGCTAGTGCTCAGTTTTTGTCACTTCAGCATTGCAATCGTGGCCTGTATTGCGTTATTTTATTTGTACCCCATATTGCGTGCAAAATCAAATACATCTTTTGAAATTCTTTCTTTAGCAAGATGCTGCCAACCACGTTGGTTAATTCTGGGAGCCAGGGCAATGGTGTGCTGAGCCCCAGAGATGCTGCGAGGCACACAGCCGGAGCGAAACGCTACAAGTACCTCCGGAGGCTCTTCCACTTCCGACAGATGGACTTCGAGTTTGCGCTTTGGCAGATGCTTTACCTGTTCACCTCACCACAGAGGGTTTACAGGAACTTTCACTACAGGAAACAGACAAAGGACCAGTGGGCGAGAGATGATCCTGCTTTCCTAGTGCTGCTCAGTATCTGGCTCTGTGGTGAGTGCAGGAGAACAGACAGCATAAGGAAGAGGGAGGGAAAGTTTAGGGATGAACGTTTATTTTCCTTCTAATAACACACACACACAAAAGGACCAATCTGTATGGATGATCTTTTAATCAAAGTAGAACAGAAGAAAAAGGCCTAGCCCTTTTGAAGTTAAGGTGGGAAGTAGAAATACAAGTAGGCTTAAATAGTACTCAGCAGTCTTGAATTGATCTCTCTGTTGTAATTCATTTAGACTGCATAGTTCCCTGTAACTTTACAGACAGTATGAAAACCCTATGCCACATGGCAGTGTTTTTGTTAAAAAAATACTGAATATTTGGTTTACTTGAATATTATGGATAAAACACTGTTTTTACCACAAAGCCCTGGTGAGATTCTGTATATTGCAGAATTAAGCTATAGAAAAGGAGGCTAATATAAATGACTGAACTGCAAATTCAGTATTGTCTCAGTTGCCTTCTATTAAATAGTGTATTGCTGTGTAATAGAAAAACTCTTTACTGAAATAGAATTACACATGTGGTTTGGATTAACAAGGAGCTTTTATAAAACAAAGAATGTTCTATTGTAGTGTTGTCTGGGTTTTTTTTAAATAGTTTGGGTGGATCATTACAATTAGACACAAGTTTAGATGAGTGTTCATATTATGAATAAATTGCATTATATCTAGTTTTTGGTGGAAAAAAAATGAGCTGTTGGACTTAAAATCTCAGGGAAAAAATAAAAAGGAAACTGGAGATTTCATAAGAGGATACTTAAAAAAACCCCATCAGTTTAAGGTCTTATGTTTTCATTTCCACAGCTGACTTTGAATGATCTTTCTCTGCTTTCAGTGTCTACTGTAGGATTTGGATTTGTGCTGGATATGGGTTTTTTTGAAACAGTAAAACTGCTACTTTGGGTTGTATTCATAGACTGCGTAGGCGTTGGGCTCCTGATTGCAACTCTGATGTGGTAAGTAGTGATTTCTGAAGCTGAGATCAGTATTGCTGTTCAGACACAGAGAGTCCTCTGCTGTATGTGGGACACTTGGTTCTTTTTTTGGGGTAAACTTACACTCAAGTATTGACTGTAGGTTTTATGCTGTTGTACTAATTGTTTCAAAATGATACCTTAAAAAAGAATACATCTCTTTCTTTACTATTTCCTACAAAATTAAATGGTCAAAAGGTCTGTAACAAAATGAA
Organism: Sitta europaea; assembly: GCA_013400255.1. NCBI lineage: Eukaryota > Metazoa > Chordata > Aves > Passeriformes > Sittidae > Sitta > Sitta europaea. The sequence goes on from VXBS01010451.1 coordinate 13,260, forward strand.
CATTACAGCTTCTTTTCTTTCGCTTGAGCTGGTTAATGTTCAACAGAAATGCTATATTAAAAAAAATGGTGACTAAAAATGGAAAAAGCTGTTCAATCAAAATAATGAATGAAAAAGTCAAGTGGTGTAAGCCTGAGGGTGATTCTGTTTAAGCAGGGCAATATACACTTGGCCCATGCTTCTTCCTGAAGTCTGGGGCTTGTGCTGCTACAGCCACATCTGTTCTGTCCTGTGCTTGGCACCTTTTGGATTTGTTGGTAGGCACTGCCGTTTTTATCCTCTACTGTCCAGAGACTTGCAGAAGTAGAGAGGCAGGAGCAGGTCATTTTACAATCCAGAGCTCATCAGCACCATAGATGTGTCCTGCAGCAGTGAGGGAACCATAAAATGACAGGAAACCACTGTTCATTTGCTGCAGCAAGGGGAGGGCACAAAAGAAAGAATTTTTATTTTTCAAGGGACTTAAGAAAGCAAGAGCATTTAAGAGTTCTTAGGAATGGAGCTGACATCTTAAAGTGATGAGGATTGGAAAAGGGATAAATCCTAACAGTGGCCTCAGGAACTCCTGCTTGTAATTGCAAAATTGAGAATGAGGTACATAAAAGAAATGTAGCTCATAGATGAAAGGTCCACCTGACCTATGTTCCTGTCTGGGACAGCAACCTATAAATTGCTTGGAGAAGAGCTTATAGTAATGTTCCCTGCCCCCATCCTCCAACAATTTGTGGTTCAGGATGCAGTCTCCTAAGCCAGGAAGGCTTAAGCATCTGCTGGTTTCCCTCTGGCTTTTAGTCAGCTTCCTGCAGGCCTCAATACTAAACTCCTTGCCTCACCTCTCCTCCTCGCCTTGCACCCAGGCTCTGCCTCTTTGCAATCCCACCCTCGGCACAAAGAGTAGGTCAGAGGAAGCTTCCATGAAAACTCTAGTCTCTTATTTCTGAGCATATATTGACTTCTTACTCCTCTTCTAAATGGGATAAATATTTTGATGTCAGCAAAACTTGAGCTGAAGGAAATAGACTTGAGGCTCATTTGGTAGCCTGCAATACCGGGCAGTGCACATTGCATTTGCACATCTTTTCAGTCATAACAGGCACATGTTATGAGCACTCTCCTGCCCTCCTCCTGTCCTTGCAGTGCATCAGTTCTGTAGAGATGAAATAAACCATCTCTGTGTGAAGTGTGCTGATCCTGTTCCAGCACTTCACTGAAGTCATCTCCCTGTGTGTACAGAGAGAAGTGGCAGCTTGTGACTGCACTGATAAATTGTAGCACTGATCTCTTCATTTATAAAGAAGTTTTGTTTCTATATGACCCGCAGGGTATTTCAGCTGCCTGTAGCATGCAAGTGATGTGATGATAGTTTTAACAAAACCATTTTAACAATAGTCTAGTCTGCATGATTCTTGCATGTTTTTATTCCCAGACAGCAGAAACTTTGTGATGGAGAGTTGGGATCACATATGACTTACTACATCAAACCTATTTTTTGTCAGTCGGCATTATAGATTTGTATTAACAACAGTCTCAAATATCTTTTCATGTAGGTTCATTTCAAATAAGTACTTAGTGAAGCAGCAGAACAGAGATTATGATGTGGAGTGGGGATATGCCTTTGATGTACATCTGAATGCTTTCTACCCTCTTCTAGTCATCCTGCATTTTATCCAGCTGTTCTTCATCAACTGTAAGTAGAATACTTCGAGCTCTCTGCTTCAAATTGGTGCACTATCAGAACAGCTGAGAGCAGTTATCTCTTGCAGATGTCATCATATCTGATTCTGTTATTGGGTATTTTGTTGGGAATACGTTATGGCTGATTGCAATCGGCTATTACATCTACGTGACATTCCTAGGATACAGTGGTGAGTAACATCAACTTCCTTTGTTTGATTAAAAAGAAGACCATTTTTTTCCAGGCTATTAATTTGATCTTAGCATATTATTTGTAAAGCAGAGGCTTAGATGCATGTTGAAGTAATTCTTTGTGGTAAATGAAGTTTGATAGAAATGTACCAGTCCATGTTTTCAGCTGGGTGGACATCTTAAGCAAACAATTTATATTCTCCACCTCACCAAATTCCCTTCTTGTATTAGACCTGTAGCACCACAACTTAGTTTTCTTGTTCCTCTGAAAATCCACTTGAAGATGTTTGCATTAGATAAAAATTCTGTAATGAGTTTAAGACCATAGTTTTAGGTAAAACAGTTCCCCAGGGCATTTTGAGATAACTGTAGGCCTAGTAGGGTAGAATGTCTGAGGACAGCAGAGCAGAACTACTTTTTATTGCTTTCTTGACCCAAGGCTACTCTACATGAAGCACATTTTTTAAAGAGCATTACTTTATACTTGCTTCAATATTGCTTCTGTTTCAGCATTGCCCTTTTTGAAGAACACAGCTATTCTTTTGTATCCATTTGCACTTCTCATCATGCTCTATTTGATCTCATTAGCATGTGGATGGAACTTCACCAAGATGCTTTGCTCCTTTTATAAATACAGAGTGAAATAAACCCAGGACTTCATGTATCTAATGTTTATTTTGTTTCTACCTTAGCCATTTTGACAGTAAACAAAGAATTAAGAACATTTTGTAAATGGTTGTAAATTTCTCTTTATTGTAGATAATTGTGTAAAAAAGTTTGAAGTGTCCTTTTTTATTAAAATATTTACAACAGTAAAGTAAACATGTTAGCAATTTTGTTCAAATACTTTCGCAGTACATTCCTAAAAACAAGTTACTTGTACATTTCTGTAGCTTAAATTTAACTGCAACAAGTCTATGTAGCTTAACTCTTACTGCAGATACTTTGCACATACTGGCATAAGCTCTACATTATGAGGGGTTTAAGTTGACACCAAAAAGCAGTTTTCTTGAGGAGTAATATTGGAATACCTTGCCTTGGGACTGTGTGAAAGTACAGATCTTAATAGTGTTGCAATGGTAAAGCAACAACTGTCTCTAGATACAGATCTGTCTTCTCCTTGTATGAAAGATTGTGAGAACAGATTTACTTCAGTGACTACTTCAAATATACATGGACAACTCTGGCACACAGGAAAAACAGTGATGAAAGGCACAATTAACATGACTCATACCAGGTTTCCAAAGATAGCAGCAAGTTTTTAAACCCAGTCTCTAGCAGTCCAGTGAGTATTTCTAGAAATACATCCACCTTTCTGAGTGGCAGGTCCATGAACAAGGAAGGAAAGTACAAGTTGGTTTGGCTACAAGGGTGGGCTCATGGCAATGCCTGCAGCTGTGAAGTCCACAAGGCAGAAGTAGAAACTGACCATCACAAACAATACCCTATGGAAAGTGAAGATGACAGCTTTCCAGTGCAGTGTTCAGCATGAAACATGAGCACTAGGATTCAGTTTCCAAAACAACACGAGAGTAAACTGGTTACAGTAAGACAATTTCAATACTAGAATTTGATCTCTAAGGAAAAACTATAATTTTATCTTAAAATACCAAATATGCTGGCAGTGCATCTTACAGTACTGTGTGTTTCAGCCAGTGTTAAGGCTTGAAGAGATTAATGTTTCCCTCTCAGCAGATGCTGAGCAATGTTCTCCTTTAAACAAAGAAAGCAGTGAACTGCTGATCCATCGAAGGTGAAGGATTCCAGTCAGGATCTGCTCCCTCCCTGGGTAACAGCAGAGCTCCTGTCCTGCAGGCAGCTGCAGCCTAACTGTACACCTTTTCCCTAACAGGAATTCTAGCATCACTGATGATCCACTTCAGTTCAACAGTAAAAATACTTCATATTTAGTGCCCCGTGATGCGATACCATTGAAAGACTCAGGGCCTGTGTACCTTCCCTTTAGAGATATCAATGTTTTTCCCCTTGAAGAAGGTTTCATCATTCTCAAAATTAAGCCACTTTAACTTCCAGCAGTTCACTGTTCACAGCAGAACTTGGCAAAACCTTTTAAAAACCGCTAAGGTCAGAAAGGTGACACTCAAGGACTAATTCACCAGGTCTCCATGGGCTGTGTGTTTTACATCAGCAATCAAAGCTAGCCTGAAAACACCAGTTGTTTAATAGCTTTTCAGCCTTATGCTGGTGATTTGAAAGATGATTTAAAAATGCAAGGACTTTTTCCCCCTTTCTAGCTAGAGTTATTTGTTCTAGCTTTTTCAAAATACATCCTTCCTAGTAAAAACAAACACAGAACCTTGGGTTCATGTATTTTAGGGGAGCAAGGTTTGAGAAGATTTCATTTTTCTTTGCCCCCATGTGACTAAAATACTTTCCAAGTTGAAGGCGAACTACAAATTACTATGATACTTCATTTGGATCAAGTACTTCCAACAAAATACAGAGATTATTGAAATTAAAATATATCTGGGGGAAAAAAAAATTTTAAAAAAGAAAGAAACTGGTACACAGTTGGGAAATTTTCCCAAAGGCTAATCACACTTCAGCTCATTCAAGGAACTGTGTTTCACACAGGCAAAGTATAAATTGCTTTGCTCTAAACTGACTCAAGGTATTTAAAAACTGCTTTGAAACAGCTAGACAAGCAGTGATACGACAGAAGACTCCAGTCTTTTCTTGGTCCATGATTCACACCTATCTGAATTTTTCTAAACCATCTTTAAGTACAGAAAAATGAATATATCCATAGGAATTTTTTCCATCAATGAAAACACAGTTGAAATGCCTGCAAAAGCTCAAAGCCTTAAACAGTGCTTTAGGAACACTCTAATTATCATATCCTGTTCACATTATTTACAAAGTTTTCAGTAGGATGACCCACTGAATGAGCAAAGCAAGATTATACTGACAGTCTTGTGTTTCCTTGGTCCCAAGCAATCCTGATCAGCTCAGAAAAGCAAATGTTCACATCAGCCAGTCTGTTTGGCATCCAGTATAAGAAATTCATTTGCCCAGATAAAGAAGGTTTCTCGCTATGCCTTTGGTTTCACGAAGTTTGCTTTTCTCAAGCTTTAACAGCATCAGAAGGAGCTAACAGGAGCATAGGATAGTGCAGGGTTTTTTAAAATAATTTCCATTATTGGATAACTCTAAGATTCAGTAGACTCAAGGGGATTTTTAAGGTCACAACAAAAATTACTTGAAATTGAATACATGTAAGGAAAAACTCTCTCAAACCAGGTTAATAGGTTTAAGATGCTTTTCTTATGGTAATACTGTCCCTTATAATGGAGATGTGCAGGAGACCCAGGCTAAAGGCTGATGAGCCAAACGACCCAGATGTTCAGGAAGGAGACTTGCACCACTTTAGCCTGACTTGGGATTGGGATTTAAAGGTACAAATCCCAAAATAGCTGTCTGCAGAAATAATCTGCCTGATTACACCAGCTCTGAATTTACCTGGATCTATGAAATATAATTTGTATTAATGTGGCACATTTATCTAGAGAGCCTATAAGCTCAGGAACATTGAAAGTATTGAAGCAGCCCAGAATATTTTCAACTCCTGCTACTACAATGTGATAAAAATGCATCTATCTTCAGAAAACCCACATTTTACCGTGTACTAGTTTAATTTGCTGTCTTGGATAAATTTCTTCTCAGCGTTTTTGAAAACTAAATATACTACTAACCAATCTTGTAGTCAGTGTGGTACAGGTTCTATGTATTTAAATATATTAGAAGTGATATAAGAATCACACAATAAAATAGAGAGAATAAGCACATAGCTTTCTTACATAAATGGTACCAGTAAACTTCCAGACTTATGGAAAAATGGAAAAGGTCACTGTCAGCAAAACTAATTATAGTAAGAAATTGCAATATCTAATGTATTTCTGCTGTCTGGATTTTAATAAATAACCCTAGTTTATATAACTTGCATCATTCATTCACAGACACAGCTGAGGAGAAAACCTAAATACTTTCTCAGGCCTTTGCTAGCTAATACGTGATAAAAAGCTGATGCATGTTGGTAATTTGATGGCAGGGCATTATACAGGGAACAAATGGGGCTGTAGCACCACAATAGGCTAGAGTCACACAGGATTCAGAGCCTAGTCCCCCACATTCCCAAATCCAAGAATAAACCCCATTTATGTGACCAGTGCTTATTAGCTTATGCCCCCAGTGTCTGTGGGCAACACAAGCTTTCAAAGTAACATTTTATTTATACCACCTGATGCAATCAGGAAAAATAAACAAAGTCTGCTTAGTATCTAATTTTTCTTGAACTTAGACTAATCAGTCTAAACACAAAGTCTTACCTCTGTGTACAAATCTTGTCTTCCCTGTGTTCCCAGACAACATAGCTAAACCAAAATGACAAGAGTCTGTAGAAGCAGTTAAGTTCTTCAACTTGAATATTGCTGAATAGTCAAAGCTATGGCACAATTCTCCAACAAGGCAGAAGAGAAGACAGGTCGACACTATAATCCAGTGGTGAGGGCTTGCAGTTCTAGAGAGGCAATGTTAGGCTCCTACTTCTTACAAACCTATCATGAAAGGGAGCCCAAATCTATCAGCTGAACTTTAATGGGGAAGGACAAATTCAAGACCCCTGCTCTAGATCAGGGAACCTGCAACAGATTTGTGCATCTGTGCCCTGATCACAAAGACAATAAAGGTCATTTCCAATGTAAGTGATTCTATGATTCTGTGTTGGGGGTAGCAGAGTGTTGTTTTTTTCCACAGGGAAAGTTGGCCAGCTTTTGAAATGTCAGTTCCAGGAGGCTGGTTCACAGCACAACTGACAATACCCAAGCCAGCACGGATGCCTCCCTCCAATGTCAATCATCAGGCACTTCATTCCTATGAAAGGGAGGAATTCCTGCCTCTTTCTCCTGGCCATTTCTGACTAACTGAATTTTTCCCATGCCTGAGTCCTTACACATAAGCACCTAGCAGAAGGACTCCTAAGAAAATCAGCAGCATAAATACTGCAACAGTTCCACTCAGATTGTAATCCAGACCACGTTCTGTTCCTGACTGAATTTCTGATTCATTTAAGATCACTGTTGTTTCCCTTGAGACAAAAAGGCAGGGTACTAACTTGAGGCCAAATTCAGTTCCTACTCTAAAGTCAGTGTGAGTTACTATACTGACCCATAAAGGAATCAAACTGAGATCTTGTTCTTAAACAAAGGAAGAAAATAAACTGTAACTACTCAGTAATTATTTATCCAAAATAAATACTGCAATAACAGAACTTTTTAAAATGAGACCTCTGTAAATCAAATGTATCTACTGTTCATTCTTTTGATAAAAGCTAATCTCTTGTCACTCCAAAACAAAGCTGGAGAATGATTTTCTTCAGTACAGAAAATGAATTTGTTCAGCCTAGGAAATGTTTACAAATATTTTTAGAAACAACTGGTTTGGAGTTAAAAAAAATTCTTCTAAAATGCAATGGATTCAATCTAAAATCACTGCCGATTTAGTACATAATATGAAACAAGACATTTCAACATGCTTTTTATGTGGCTACAAACTGTACATAGTGGAATTTCATAGCCCCAAAGAATAATGCTCTTCAGAACTCTGTTTATGCCTCTGAACATCATTCAGATTCTGTATAAAACTACATAATTTAGAAACTTAATCTTGTTTTTTTAAACATGGCAGTATATTTGAAATATGGTATTAATTTATGTTTGCATCTCCAAAGAAAAATGTAGAAAGATAACTTAAACTAGAGAATTCATAAAAAAACTATATCAATTTAAAATTTTACTGCATAAAAATATGTACTTTTCAAATTATTTTAATAAATTAAATATCCCTAGCATTTTTAATATATATCCCTGACAGTCTATAAAAGAGGGTTCTTGTTATAGAAAATAAATGGAACTCCGAAAGTACCCCCTTCATAAAACTTATTTAACAATATTTTTTTTTTTCTTCAAGGAATGTAACAATATGTACAACTCTATATTACTATACTATCAAAATAGTACAGAATTAGCATAGCAGGGTTCTGCAACCATAAGATAGTAAAGTCACATTACAGTGGAGGACAACTTGGGCCTCAGATGAACATTATCAGTGTGGAGCATCAGTTTCTGGATGGATCAGATAAGAAGGGGTAAATACAATCTTCTCATCTACAGTAGATTTCACAAGAGGTAGAGTTCAAGTGAAAAAGAATGACATTTGGAATAAGGTGCATGCTCAGTATTTTCAATTTGTGACTCGCTAAGGATGTCAAATGTTATAGGAAGAATTTTCAAGGATTCTTTCTTTTTTCCTCTAAAGCAGATTTCCATGATCAGTTTGTCATCTTTTTAATATGAATCTGAAATAGAGAATCAGAAAAAATAAGTCATGCTTTAGTGTATTACATTTCTCACTGATAAGAGCTAACTGTTTTTAGGGTTAGCCAAAAGTCTGAGTTTCAAAGCAGAACAAAGAAATCTCCCATTCACCGGTTAGGTTTTTCAGTGTTCTACCACCACTTACCTCATTCAGAATTGCCCAGACAGCTGAATTTTGTATCACTGAAAGCCGGAATGATGAAATAGGATTTAGGCTGGGGTCAACTGTTCCTTCAGCTACACCATTTTCAAACTTTCCTACAAAAGTACATATTCCATTAAGTCCTGTTCAACAAACTGAAGTACAAAATCCAGAAAATGTATCTGCAGTATCACAATTCTCAGTATCATTGTGACGGAATCTCAGTGAAACCAGTATCATTCCCAAAATAAAAGGCAGTCAGTGATTTTGACAACAAACCCAGTTTTGCAGCAGAAAATAATATGGGGCACATCATCAGTGCACACCAATCTGAACAGGACTGCACATAAGAATAAAAGCTTTGAAACTGTCTAAAGGCTTGAACTCTGTGAAGATTTTGGCAAAGGTACTCATTTAATATCATAGAACTAATATGACAGCTTTGGCTTATGGATTTACAAATAGGATGAAGGACAAGGGATATCATTCATGCATAACATATTCTTATTTAAACTATCTTCACTTATATTAGGATGAGAAAGAATTCAATTTAAAAGCCCGGTTAGACTTTACAGTTAAACCATATGGACAACAACTGTAATTTATTATGACAAAAAAATGTGATTCCATTATATTTTAATATATTGGGATTGCCCAAACTATGTCCAGCAATTAATTAAAATCCATGCATAATATTTCTCTTCCTTGACAACATGTATCCAGGCACATTCCCCAACAGCCACTTGGCTGTTGAAATGCCAATCTCATCCTGTGATGAGACAGCTGATTGTCTGTAGGGTGGGTTCAAATCCAGGCCAAGCACACAACTCACACCAAAGCACTTGTGCAGTCACAGGACAGAGGAGGTGATCTTATAATCTAGGTGTGTTGTCCCTGAAAATAAGCCTTCTGATTTGTTTTAGTATAGTGGAGTCAGTTCTCATGAATTGTAAGATAAACAAGAATCATGTTTGTATTCCTTTGTAAAAGGTATCACCTGATGGACTTCTCAAGTGACCAGTGGAGATGGAGAGGTGGTAACTTCTCTGTCCAATCTCTGATCACTGTCCAGAAACTTATAGATATGAGGTCAACAATAAATAAAAAAGTTCTTTTCTTCTTCTGTACCTGAACACCTATTGTGTGTGCTACTGTGTTCCCTCTATGTGCCACAGTGACATAGGTGATCAATCCTGGCTGAAAAGCTGGATGTAGCTGCACTACGAGTCACAAGAGATCTCTGTTTAGTACATCAGTCTCTGAAAAGAATTAGTGGACACATTATTAAGTAAAACCTGTGAGGTCATGTACCCAAAAATGAATGATAAAAACTCAGGTTTAGGTTTGCTTTGGTTTTAATAAAGCTGTCTTTAAGAGTTGCAATAGTAAGAATTCACATTTTTTTCTACTGTTACATACCTATCCTGAAGTAACCATCCTCTAAACGTTTGTCTTTGGTTTCTTTGCTTAATACCAGTTCTTCACTCTAGAAAAACAAAGAATAAATGAGATAATTTATTTTGAGAAATTATTTTGCCAGAGAAAAACAAACATGTGTGCACTCTTCTTATATATTCAGCATCCATTTTTTTTCAAATAAATAAGAACAAGCCTGGAATACAGTTATTTACAGCCTTAGACAAGCCAACAAA